>JAVSBS010015318.1:397-12153 GCA_033124195.1 Coracias cyanogaster | reverse complement strand
GCCAAAGACAACATGTTGTCCAGCCATGCCATTGGTCCCTCCTGGGTGGGTATCAGGTCTCCTCAGTTCTCTCCAGCCCTAAACATGAGCAACAAATAGCAAAAGAGAATCTGACGCTTCCTCTCCCAAAGCCAGCGAGTGCCTGTAATAATAAGGATTTGATAAACACCCCAAAGCACTTAATCTGCTTTTTCAGTGAGCTGCAGGCCAGGGAACAGCCAGAGAGACATTAAACAGCAAAAGCAGACTAGATTGTAATTAACTTTAAAACCCTGTGAAGCTCGCACTGCTGTGTGTGGCAGGCTCACTTTGGAACGAGGTTGGGTTTAGTGCAAGTTCTAATCTTAGTATCAAGTCAAGGCTTGTCCAGAGAAAGCATATGTGCCTTTATTAACATGCAAATCACATACCCTCTTTATTACACTGTCTCTGCATCCCTCCCTCTAGAGCGGTTTAGTAGAAGCAGGCAAGAACTAATTAAATTCCTTTATTCATACCTCATTCTTGAAGTGCAGAGCTCAAGGCAAGAATGCCAATGGGCACACGCCCATACCCTTGCTGTTTCCAGAACGAGCGTGGCATGCCTGACCTTCCCCTCATTAGGGAAGGAATAAATCCCCCAGCATGAAGATGAGGATGTCAGGCACTATATGCATAAATCACATAAGGAGTTTCCAAATGGCTTTCATCTTGGAAGTCCTTAAAAGTTCAGAGCCATGGATCAGTCCAGAGCAGGTACCTTTCAGCAGTAATTCCCCATCTGAAGTTCTTTAATAATGTGGCTCCTTTAAATAAAATTCTAAAAGCTGAAATGGCCATATACAATCAAGTTAATGACTTTAATTACTATGAAATTACCAGACAGTGTATTTGTAATTTTAATCTCCTAATCCACAAAGTACCTTTTTCCTTTAGTGTTCCTAAAGAAAGTGAAATAGCTTTTGGTTTCCTTGCCAGTTTTTCAAGGATCTTTGAAAACTGAGGAGAAACCTCCCACAAATAGCCCAGCTGTGGTTATGAGGTTGCTTTTTTCTTTATTTAAAATATTATCCTTGCTCTTAATGCAAAGTATGTAAAAGCAGTAACAGGATCTATCCCAGAAAACCAGCCATTCTGAGTGTAAGAAGATTCCTTTAGTTACCTGCATGGCTGTACAAAGGTTATGCACGATACAAACCTTCCTTAAAGTGCTGAGGAAATTGGAGGTTATTGCAAGGGAGGAAAATCTCATGTTGAAAACCAGTAGCCAAAGAATGATCCCAGGACTACTCTCAAACTATTTCCAGCTACCTTATTTGAAAGGTTGTGGCTGGAAAGCCACACTCAAAATTTTGCACTGAAGGATCCCAAAGTGCTTCCCCAGGCGTAGAAACAAGAGTTCCTGACTTCCAGGGATGCAGCCATTCCACACACCTCCCCTTCTGGGATGATCTGAAATTCTCCAGATTAGCTAGGCAGTTTGTAGAGAGGCTGCCACAACCTCCTGAGCTCATAGCCTTGGAGAATCTCTTGTGCTGCCCTGGGCTTTTCCATTCACCAGCCCATGGAGATGAGTTTAGGAATTGTTGTGTTTCTGAACCGTGTAAATCCTGACAAACCTGTCCATTTTTGTGCTTGCTGTTTGATCTCCTGGAAGGCAAACTGGAGAGGCTGTGTGGAATGTGTGGGATTTTCACTGAAATTCATTGGACCTACAAAATCAAACATGGCTTGAAGATGCTAAATCCATTTTTTTTACAAACTTCAAAATGCATCTACATTTGGTGGTTGAGCATCTCACAGCTTTTATTCTCATCGTGCCTCATGACTGCTACTTCTTCTCATTTTGAGTTGATGAAGAGAAGCACAGTGAAAGTTAAGTGATATGTCCAGGGTCTTGCAGGAAACCAGTAGAGAAAGGATGTGAGCCTCAGCCATAGCCTAGATTCTTGGCTGGGGCACCATCTTTCTCTGTGGTGTTCAGAACAGGCTCATAGCTCTTCTATATCGGAGAAAGCACCTATTTTCCTATTTGCTGTCTCTTCCTACTGGGAGGAATGAGTTTTAAGCACAAAATAGCGAGCTGTTCCAATTAAGCTACTGTAGGAATAGTCTGCATGGAAAAACCTCAGCTGCTTTCCCAAATAGGAAGTAATTTAGATTTCAGATTAATGGCCGTGACAATGGAAATATGTACAATGTTTTCCTGATATGGAGCCCAAACCATGGCTAGTTCTTATCTGTGGAGGACACAGGTGTGAAAACCCACTTGTGCTGCACGCAAGAGACAAACGTTAATGAACAGCGTAAATATCCCGGTTACCGCAGCGCACCCAGCGGTTCAGCTCATGAGGCAGCCGGTGCTGGTGAACAGCTTGAGAGTGGGCAATAATATGTTTTCCTGCGTCCCCTATAAATCGACTCTTAGAACCTGGTTCATATGCAACACAAAACCAGCCATGAGTCGCTAGCATCAGGAGAGGTTGTGCTGCTGTATTTATTTTTGCCTTGCTGTTAAAGTGGCCTTTTTTCCAGGACGGGCTGTAGCAATCAGAGGCGGTCACCAGGAGATCTGGGTACCATGCAGCGCAGCTATCCTAATTTTTACCAGCCAACCAGGCAAATATTGCAGCCTGAAGGGAGCTGCTTTGTTAATGAACCTGGCGCTGACTTGTAGCAGCCCTGTGCTGGTCATCTTGAGCAGTAGGAATGAGGTCCAAAATTTCAGTGCCCTATTTCTTCCACCAGGAAAGCAAAGCCTTGGCTGCCTGGGGCTAATCCCTGCAGAGGATACGGTTACGGCTCATGTCCCACTTGGAGATGAAAGCCCACGGGCAGGTGTGGAGAACCAAATGATCTCCTAGCCACAGTAAGATATAGTTTGGTGGTTACCTTGTAGGAGCCACATAGTGCTCACTGAGCTGTGCCCAGTCTTTCAGCTCAACTGCTTGGGCAGCTTCTAACATCCCCCTCACTTAACTGAAGAGAAAACATCACAGTGCACGTTGTCACCCTCAGCTTCTCTGTCTCTGATATTGCAGTTGTCCTGTCTCACATCTAGAGAGGAATCTTGTGAGCTTGGTGTCCTGGACAGAAATAGTGGGGTCTGATTTCTGAGGTTATCTTGTCAAAGGAAATTATTTTGTGCATTTCCAAAAAGTTTTCAATATATGAGAACTCTTGATCTTGCCTTCATCTCTTGCAGGCACTCTGCCCCTGATCCCACTCAGGGAAATGAGTCATACTCCTGGAAGTAAGAGCAAGAGTGAGAATTAGGAAGGATCAGGGCATTGAGTCGTTCTCTCTGGGACCTATAAATTCTGAGTGCTGGCAGTGAAAGGAGCTTTGCGAAAGGAAAATTAAGGGTTGGATGGATGGCTGGCTGGGAGAGAGGAAGCCGGCACAAGGAGCGAGCCCGAGTTTGGAGTGATGATAGTATCCTGCTGCTGGCGGCTGCAGCTCACACAGCAACCATTGAAGTTTTCCCTGCTGTTACAGTCCTGGGGTGGGATGGTGCCCATGCTCCTGGGGACAGCAGGACTGCAGGCTTGGGGTTTCCTTGCAGGCCCCTGCTCAAGCAGAAAAAAAAAAAATCTGTCTTCTGTGCAAGCCAGATGTGCTCAGGGGCACGTACCTGAGCAGTTCAGATTCCACCCAGCAGAAGGGGAACAGTGTGCTTGCAAGTGCCAGAGAGCTTGTGGGGAGGGCAGTGATGGGGAGAAGGTTTGTTCAGCTCAAGTGAGGATCTCTGTCAGTGCCTTTTCTCATGTCCCATCATTCTGCTGGTTTTCTCTCACACCAATGGTTTTAAGCTGCTGAAAATTGCGGTCTGGATTTTGTGGCAGAGAGGCTGGTACACGGAGTGCTTCTTGCTTTGCATTGCATGAAGACTTCCCACATTCCCCATGGGTTACGCTCGCTGGTAGGGCTAACAGAATAAAGAAAATGTTACCAAATGCATTTTAACAGATGACTGCAATTTGCACTCAGCTGTTAGGCTGCTGTTTTTTCTGCCTTAGGAAATGCAGAATGGGAAATCCCTGCTTGAATTAGCAAGAGGGGCAAGATGAAAGTGAGGAGCTAACAACTGCAGAGTGAAGCTCTGCAAATTTCTCTTGCACTCGGTCAAACTACAAAATAATCAGATTAAGCCATAACTGTATAAATGGGGCTTGAGTGTGTTTGCTCTGCTGACTTGGGCGTGCATTCAGGACGCTCAGAGTGGTGTAACTGCAGCCCAGGAGGTATTAGTCACGCTGGGAGAACTTCAGTGAATATAAGAGGGCTTCATCTGGGCAGTTACCAAGGCAACTCTTGCTAATATTTCATTACAATGCTTTTGCCCTCTGCAAGTCCCACGGATTAGGACTGGGAACCTCAGAAAGAAGAGTTTATTGTCAATATTGTGCTTGGATTGAGTGTATCCGAGAGGAAAAAAAAAGTGAAGCATTCCCCATAGGCAGAGCCCACAATGCGCAGCTGGAGCTAAACTCTGTCTGTCATCCAGCACTGCCTTGTGCCCCGTGGAGAGTCTTGGGTTGTAACTAATCTGCCTCTTTCCAGTTCTGAAATAAGTGGAAAATGCAGGTACAAACTCAACCTCCTCCATGCTGAGGTGATGCTAAGAGACCCTGCAGCAGTGCTGTGTCAGGTTCCGTTCCGAGTGCCTGCAGCACAGCTTGCACCTGTATGAGCTGGTGCCCTCAGAGGGGCCAGCATGCTCCAGATGGGTCAACTTTACCCCAAAATTGCTATGGCTGTGATTGTGTGTTTGCTGGAATCATGTCCCAGCATCAGCATGGAGGGTACAGCAAGTGGAGGCTGTTTGGTCATAGGGATGGAAGTGCTGCACACAAATGTCTGTTGACTTTTTTCTTTGCATCACAGCCTCTGCCCTGATAAAGGCTGTCGGGGTACTGGGCAGAGTTAGTGGTATCACATTTATGACACCTAATGTGCTTAAATAATGCAAACAGGAGGGTGTTTAATATTGACTGTCTATACCTAGGATACCAGCTCCTTCTGTTTGTCTACATTGATCTTTGTTCCTTTGCCCCTGCCCTGTCTGAAGTGAAAACAAAAACTTGAGACTGAATTTTACCTTGACAGCTTGTACGCAGAAGGTCCTTGTAAAGAGGGCCTGTAGTGATAGGATGAAAGGTAATGAGTTCATACTGGAAGAGGGGAGATTTAGATTAGAAATTAGAAAGTTCTTCACTCTGAGGGTGGTGAGACAGGGGAACAGGTTGCCCAGGGAAGTTGTGGATGCCCCAGCACTGAATGTGTTCAAGACTAGGTTGAATAGGGCTTTGAGTAACCTGGTCTAGTGGGAGGTGTCCCTGCCCATGGTGGGGGGGGTTGGAAGGAGATGATCTTTAGGGTCCCTTTCAACTCAAACCATTTTATGGTTCTCATTAAAAAGCAGGACTTAATAGGAAAATGCCAACACTACCATCCTGTATGGCAGAGAAGATAGTCTCTCCATGAAGTCCATGTGCAAGAAATTGATAGTGGAGAGGTTTTGAGGCATGATTTAGGTTTCATCATTCCCAGTGATATTGGCTTTGTATGATATGACAGCGTTCCCTAACAGGAACCATTTACGTTCGTACTGGGTATTTGAAGTGTGTGCCTCACCACCTCATAACTCCAATTAAACCTGGGTTATAAGTGGAAAGATTTTTCCACACAAAACCAGAAGAGTAGATTTGGATTGATCTGATCATAGGGAAGCCTGACCCCTGTCCCTATGCATAAGTGACAAAAGGTCCTGACAAAAGCCCAGTGTGAAGGCAGAAGTTGTTTTCATAGGAGGAGCTCTGAGCTTGCCTGGGAGGCAGGTGTATCTGTGTCAGGGCTGTGCTCCTGCAGACAGCCGTGTCACCCACCAGCCACAGCACGCAAGCTCCGTTCTGTGCTGTGTTAGTAGCACTCATGAAATCGGAGCGTTCCCCTGATCTAAGCAGACCTGTAGCTTTCCAGCTGAGCAGATGTGCAGTTAATGAAAACACAGTCTCTGGAGCAGAGCAAGCAGATGGTCAGCTGCTGTCCTGCCTTCCCGAGCTGGATAAGAGCTTCTTTTTGCCGCATTAGCTACTAACTTTCTCCAGGACCTATTGTTTCCAGAGTTATTTGTGACATTGGCACCAGCTCTCAAGAATGGCAAGGAGGAAAAGAAACGCCTTGAATGGAAATGCAGTGGATGATTTAACTCAAGATGATTTAACCCAATTCACCCTTATTGGCATGAATCATTCCTTCTCCTCCTTCAAAGAAATGGGTGTATTTGTATTAGAAGTGCTAACTGTTTTTTTTTCATGAAACCCCTGAAGTCCCTTGCTACTAATAATTTCCACCTAGACTCGGAAAAATTGGATAGGATGTTTGTGGGAGCCAGCAAGGGTCTGTCATGACCCCATGCCTGAAGAGTATTTGTGCGTATAACCACAGGGTACAGAAATAAGCCGGGGTGAAGCAATCTGTGGGAGAATGAACTTCCCGGTATTCAAAGATGTTACAATGACACAGTAGGAAAAGAGCCTATTCTGTGAGTCAGGCTTGAGTCAGTCTCCCATTTGCAGAGCTGGGTATGTCCCACCTTTTGGACAAGAAGTAAAAGCATGCTCTGTTTCTGTGCCTCCAGCTTGTCCCCGCTGCTCTTTCACACTCGAGCGGGTGCATTAACTCCCATCACGGCACTGGTTTTCATCCCGAATGCATTCGCTCATCCCCCTGCTTCCTCTGTGGCTTCAGCTTGACACAGCAGCCCCCGTCCTCCTGCCACGCCGAGCAGCTACCGTGTCTCACCCTAGAAGGAGCTGCCCTTTTCTGGTGGGTGAGCTGATCTCTGTTGACATGTCAGCTCGTTAAATCTGCAGGGCCCTTCTGGCTGAAGGGAGAGCTGCGTGGCACAAATTTAAAGCATGGTTTCGCTATTAACATAAAAGCAGCTGTGTTCCTGATTGATTTGTGCAAAGAAAAACACGTAGCTAATGATGACCGAGCTAGAAGCACCCCTAGGAGACAGCACATATGCACGTCTTCAGTGTGCCCCAGAATAATACAGAGTTTAGGCTTTAAAAGAAAGTATTTGGGTCCTTGCCAGGTAGACAGACAGTATGAATGAAACACCTGTTCTGGCTTTGGGAGGGTTTTGGAACCATTTGATTACAGGGAAGGTACAGTCTGACCTTAAAGTGAATTGAATTCTCCGGTGTAGAGTAACATGTCCCGCTACGTTATGAAACTTCTTGATCTTATAGGGAAAATGTCCACAGCAGACAAAACATAGATGCCTCCTTTTGTTTTTAAGTGAAAGGTGCTGCCCGGGCACGGCAGATTGACCAGCTGTGCATCAAAACAGTCTTTTATGAATGTGAATAAATGTTAAAGGGGGAACACTAGGAAGGAAACAAAGATAAGACACAAGACAAACAAAGATAAGTAATTTTATGGAGGAGGGGAAAATAACGGTTAATTCCTGGTGTAGTAACTCCTAATTCCTGTAATAACTGTTAATTCCAAATGTGTTCTAATTCAGCTCTCGCTAACGCTGCTCAGGTTTAGGGGTTTGCATTTTCACATAACGTCATTCGGTTCTGAGAAGACACAAAGGATGCTGTCTTTCCCAGAGCTGCTTCCTCTTGCATCGCCTTATCAGTCTGGTCTGGTTTGTCCTGTTTTAACTGTTTTTCTTGACATTGCAAAGCCAGCATCAGGAATATTCTGATAAAAGCAGGGCTGTGCTGGGTGTAACACCGTGGGGTCGAAGTTTATGGCCTGCAGGAGAGAGCAGATGAAGTAGTGTGATGAGTCCATCGTCCCCTCTGGCCTTTGGCTTTACACGTTCGTAAAGATTGGTTGGAGAAAGTGAGGCAGATCCCAGTCAAATTCCTCATGCCTTCAACAAAACTCTCCAGACATTTCCCACTGTAGATCCAAACTGTGCCTGCGCAGAAGGTTTTAAAAAGCTCTAATTGAGCTGTCCCTTTGAAGAACAAACAGGGGACATGTACTTTGGGTCTCCATTCACAGGCTGTTTGCAGAAGTGTCTGTGTGTGCCGTGTGCGGGGGTCTGTGTGAACAGGAGGGGACCTCCTTCCTGTGCTGCTCTGAGCTCAGCAAACTCCACACAAGCCTCGCCTGAAACCTGCTCATGTCTTTTTTAATTTTGTTTTACAGTCTTCTCAGGTACAGCCCATGAAGCCTGGAAAATTATAGAGCTGCAGATGTGCTTGAAGGATATTGATTGCTCTTCTGGCTTGTGTTGGTTCAATTCCAGCTCCTGTGGAATTAGTTCTTAGTTTCTAGTAGCTGTTCTTGAAACACCAGTGTCAAGATACGACATGCTTATGAAAATGGTGATCCTGGGATAATGTTCTTAGGTCACCACAGAGCAAAGCTCAGGAAGCAGGTTCCTTCACACGGCTTGCAGCAGGGTAGTAGAAAAGTAATTACGTCTTCTGTAAGATAACATGTTCCTGACCCTATACAATACACGGTACAAGAACCATATGCTGGCTTATTTCTCTTGGCTCAGGCACTGCTTTTACTGACAGCTCTGACTGTGGTGGTACCTTGCTAGGAAATACTGCGTGTGAAGGCAATGGTTCTTTTTCCATTGGCCATATGTTGGTTTTCCCAGAGTGAGGAGCACTTCTTTCATTCCTCTATGCAATAGACAAGATAAAACCAGAGAATTTATTCACAGCAAGCAGAACGTGTCTGCATTGCCACTGAATTACTCAGCAGGCCTTGCTGCTGTCTGTGGGACACTTCCCTGCACTTCTGCAGGAGGTTAAAGGGGTCAGTGTAGACAGAACAACCCTTGCTTGTAATTTGCTGAACCTTTGTTCAGATTTAGGAACTGGGTTCCCTCATCTAGGCAAGTGTTGGGAGGCCAAATGTTTAATTTGTTCTCGGATTTCCTGTCCCTCCACACTCCTAAACCCCTGCTGTCATTATACAGCTTGCTTGAAGAAATAGCTTATGGTTTCTGATGGCAGCTTCTGGCAAGCTCCTCATGGTCCTGCAGTTTTTAGGGAGGCAAAATTAAGGACCTCAGTGGAACTCAGATGCCTTTAACGGTTGTAGATGGGTAGCAGCACGGCTGAAGGCATGTCACTACATGTATGTTCAGAGAAGATTGGATAGGATTGCTACAGGCTGGACTTTTTTTTTTTCCTGTTCTTTCTGCATTCACTAGTAGTGGATTGGTTTTAAATGGAAAAGTCTCTTCTGCTTCAACAACTCCTGTTTGAGAGGGTGTCACTATGACCAGTAGCTTCATGAAGCCGGGCCAAGAAGCACCACTGCTAGGCTCAAGAAACTAGCCAAATTCAAAGAGGGATCAGAGCAGATAACAACATGAATGGTAAATGTCCTGGGCTGTTGAAGTTCATGCTTAGAAAACCTTCTTAAGCGGAAGAAAGTCTTCAGTATTCAAGCTAAGTTCTAGCTGTTACAGATCAGGGGGTATCTTTTTTGGGAGCCAGGTATTCCTTGCCCTCGCACAGGGGTTTTCACCTGAAACATTTGCTGCTGGTGACTTTCAGGTGAGATGTTGGATGAGGTGAGACCTGCGTCTGGTCCAGATTAACAAATGTGTCTCATTTTCCCGAGCGTGGCTGACCAGAGGTGACATCAGGATAGGAGGTCAAGCTGATAACCTCAACTTTTTTGTTAACCTCTAAATCGGATGTTTAGCTACATTAGAAACCCTCTGCCCCATTCTTTCTGTGCTGGAAAAGAACCCTCAGAATCTTATTTCTTTAAACCATTTCCACTGCTGCTTAGAAAACCTCAGATCCCCTCTAGTACAGGGGGCTTAAGTATGTTTCCAGTCTTCAAACAGTCCTTGCAAAGGAGCTCTGTGTTTGACTAGAGGCCAGTCCAGACTGCAGAAGGGTCATTTTTTTTTCTCCTGAGTCTGTGCCACAGAACCCACGTGCTAACTGTGATTTCGCTTTCATTAATTGCATTTTGGAGGGGTGATTAATTACATTGCCACTAGAGGGATTAGGGACATTAGACTTGGCCCAAGGGTTTTGCCTGGAAACTCTCTTGCGGAGGTGGAAGTTCTTTTCCTAATCTGTGCCCTGCATTCCTTGCTAACTCTTTTTACATATTCACGAGTGCCGCTGGGTTTAAGTAGCTAATTAAAGATGGTGTTTGATGAAGTTTAAGGAAGCTTTGATTCCCGTGCTGTGGAGTATTGGTCTCCCACACATAAACATGTTAGTTAACGATTACTGCAGAGCACAAGTATTTTCAAAGGTGGTTGTTTCACTTCCCCCAGAGCAAGCCACCCATTTCCAAGCAGAGTTTAAAGGGCAAAGACTGCCCTTCTCTTGGTAAGAACCTGTTTTAAAGGTTCTGTTAAGCTTTTAAAGGATTCTTTCATCTGCTGAGTGATAAGATCTTGCATTAAGTGGGGAAACCAGGGGAAAGATTTCCCAAGATCCGGGCAAGCAGGAAGGGGTTAAAACATGTCTGAATGCCCTTTAGGAAGTCTTTCTAACTGAATGGGCTTGGCGGCTGTGCTCCAGTGCCTCCTCGACATGTGGAACCAGGCACCTCTCACCACCCTTCGTTCAGGGCTCCTGATGTCATGCTACAATGCGATCTCAGGCTGCCAGGAGGGAAACAGCTGGCACTGGATGGCTCCCTGGTTCGTGATGGCATGTGGGGCTGCCATCCTCCACCTCCTGAGCTTGAGGCCCACCAGCTTTCCTCAGCAGCCTCTGGCCGGAGGGCTGCGAGTGTCTGTGCAGCACGGACACTGTGGTGACCAGGGCTCCGCTCTCACCCTGTAGTAGTCTTACAATATATTGCTGTATGATGGACCACGTACAGTGCTTTAGATACAGTGACAGGGGTCTTTCAAAGGCCCTCGAAGGCGGTGGAATGAGTGTGACTGCGTAGCTCTGCCAGGTACATGCCGTATGGGAGCGCAGTCTGCGGAGCTCTGTATTGGAACCACGCACTGCACTACGCTGCTTTTTTTTTTCTTTTTTGAAAGAGCTTTTCATATTTAAGACAGTAGCTGTTCCAAGAGGGCTGGTTCCTGCCAGGCTGTCCACAAAAGAGAAACAAAGGGGATGATGTGAGGCCACCAGCAAATGCCCAGTAGCAGCCTATGAAGACCTGGACATGCTTAAGAGCTTGTTTTGCATCCCTGGTTGTTCAAATACCGAGCAACCCAACTGTGTGGAGTCCAGACCTGATCTCTGCTGGTCCACTTTCCATCTTCGCGGTGTAAAGAAACAGCATTAGCCAGCTGAGCCACAACATTTTGCCTGCAAGGGTTCATCTTGCATTTAAAGAAGTCCGTCTGTGCTCGCAAATCCAAATGGCATTCTGATGAGTCGGTGTGGTGTTGTAGATGACTTCTTTGTAATACTTTCAGTTTCTTCTGCATAAAAGTGTTTTCCGGCCGGCGTGTGCCACACCACGGCGGGACTGTCCGTGGGCAGCGCAGGGATGGGGAGAAGGTTGGGTCATCACCGGGCTGCTGCTCTGCCCCTGAGGTGAGAGGGCAGAGCCCTTCCCGGGGAGCCAGCCTCGCCTGGGCCAAGCGGAAGCAAATTTTCCCCGTCCCAATTCGATGAGAACCAACAGCACACCCCGAGGAGGGTGAACTGGGTTTTGTGGAGCCTTTGACTATTGTGTTAATTAGTAATAGGTTTGGTTGCGGGTTTTTTTTTTTTCTCCTGGAGATAAACCGATCTATCGGTTCAGGGAATTTAACGTGCTCAAACCCCGGCGAGCGCAGGATA
>JAVSBS010015315.1:22951-34897 GCA_033124195.1 Coracias cyanogaster | reverse complement strand
GTGGGCAAGATCTTGGGAGGGGACACAACCAGGACAGCTGACCCCAACTGACCAAAGGGATATTCCAGACCATATGATGTCAGCTCAGCTCTAAAGCTCGGGAAAAGGAGGAGGAAGTGGGAAGGGGGGGCCGTTCTGTTGTCCTCCAGAGCAACCGCTACGTGTCTTGGAGCCCTGCTTCCCAGGGAGGGGCCAAACATCACCTGCTGATGGGAAGGAGAGAATAAATCTTTGTTTTCCTTTGCTTCCGCTTGCGGATTTGCTTGGCTTTGCTTCTGTTATCATTAAACTGCTTTTGTTTTACCCACAACGGTTTTTTTTCCCCCCATCTTATTTTCCTATCCCTTTTTGCTCTGCTGAGGAGGGAAGAGGGAAAAAGGTGGGGGGGTGATAGAGCAGCTTGGTGGGCACCTGGTGCTCAGCCAAGGTTAACCCACCACACATGGATTTTAGGAACAAGCACTGAGCAGACAAACTAGAAGCAAGCATGTTTTTTGTGCTTGATGGCAAAGTTAGGTGCACTCACGTAGAGGACTCAGCTTTTGCATTATGATAGCTCAGGCTGGCATTACACCAAGGAACCAGGATGGCATGACAAAACCCCTCTTATTTGTACTTTTCCCTTGTAATCCCCAACAGTAACACTCACAGAAAACCCACAAGACTGCAGATGCTGTCATCACAACAGGCTCCCATGCCGCATTACGGAAGACTCGCGATCAGAGGAATAGGAGAACGTTTATGAACCAGCGTAGTGTCAATATTTGATCAATATCCAAACATTAGCCGTACACAAACACAGCTCATATCAAACTATCATAAATCAAAGCAACGCTTACGACCACAGATTTAGCTTGAAGCCACAGGCACACAGAACTTCTATAATTTATTTTATTTTCTTTGGCAGCGGTGGAATCCAACACCCTCTAGACACAACATGTGCTGGTGGGAAATCTCTGCCGCTTCTTTGGAACTGGTCTCAGCCACAAGAACCCCAGTTCTCTCAGCTGTTCCTCATAAGGCTTGCTCTCCAGGTCCTTCCCCAGCTTTGCTGCCCTTCTCTGGGCCTTCTCTAGGCCTTTCTCTGGGCCTGCTCCAGCTCCTCAATGCCTTTCTTGTATTGAGGTGCCCAAAATAGAACACACTACCCAAGGTGTGGCCTCACCAGGGGGACAATCCCTTCCCTAGTCCTGCTAGCCACACTAGTGCTCGTACAGGCCGGGATGCCATTAGTCTTCTTGGCCACCTGGCACACGCTGGCTCGTATTCAGCCAGTTGTCAATCAGTACCCCCAGGTTCTTTTCTTCTGGGCAGTTCTCCAGCCACACTTCCCCCAGCCTGTAGTATTGCATAGGGTTGTTGTGGCCCAAGTGCAGGGCTCAGCACTTCACAGAATCAAACATGCTTCACAGATTAAGACTTGTGCTTCTTAAAGCACAGCCTGTAACAAAGGTCTGTACATGGCTTACTGGGTTATGTAAAAAATGCACATAGACTCTGGGAACAAAGACTTCTGTAGCAGCCTCCAGCACCATCCCACATCTCTAGACATGAGGATGCACAGAGTCTCCTGCTCCAGGCTTCTCCACCCCCCCAGCACCCATAGCTCTCCACCCTCCCTCAGAATCTCCCCATCACTTCTCACCTTGAAAGAGCCTCTGCTTTCCTTCTCACTGCATCACAAACATCCCCATACAAGTCCGTCTCCATGTTAAATCAGACCTGGCCTTGGCCTGGGTCTTCTCACCACTTGGCAGCCAGTTCTCCCAAATTTGCTGCAGCTGGCTTTCCAGTGAGGACTTGCTTGGTCTCACTTGTAGCTCAGCTCTTATGGGCCCAGCTCCATGGGCTCCAGGGCCTATCGCACATCCAGCCTAGCTTTGACTAAAACACCTGAGAAAACTGTCAGGGAGAGTCATACGAGCTGAGGAGGGGAGGTGGCTGAGATGGACCCACTCCCATTCCAAGGAAAAAGCTCCAGCACAGAAAGCTAAAGGGACAATCAGGGCACTGGAAGTATCATTTATGTGAAAACTCATGTGACTTTGGGGCAATGAGAAGCCTAGGAATCTCTGCCCGCTGTGGCATGTCAAGCGATTTGTAACAGATGTGGACAATGTCCTTAGCATTGGTGGTTTTCAAAACCATGTCCTCCTGAGTTCCCCTGAGCCTCCTCAGCAACACCAAGGAAACCCCAACCCTAAATTAAAATATTTCCTACTTCAAAACCAGAACAAGCAGAGATCAAGAAATGACCCCTGGAGAAGTCCTGGGTAAGGCACTCTTCTACCTCTGTAGTCAAAGATGGTTTGAATGGCTTCATTACTATGCCAGTAGGACAGCTTCTGATCCCCAGCCACAGCCAGCAGGACTTATCACAGCCAAGATGGAGATATGCCATGAACCCCTCCCTGGGAATCCCAGGAAATTTTCCTTGAGCTGGAATTGCTTGTCCGTAATCCTACCTGGCAAGCCTAGGGAAACCCTTGAACAGGCAACCTACTGCTGGTGTGATTATGGAAAAGGAAATAATTATGTCTTACTGCTCTTGGGGCTTCTCAACTATGCATCTCAGGAGGCTTTCAAGGAAACACAAACACCAATCATGTCTTCTTTTTTGATCACTTTTCTACTTTTGAGCAAAATTTGCCCCAGAGAGAGGAAGGCAGAACAGAAAAGTGTCACAGCTGCTGTTTCTGCCTGACCCAAGGACATTCAAAGATTATGCTAGAGTACCAACTCTTTGGCATCTGAGTCGGCTTTCCATGAGTCTCCCATGCCCTTATGTGTTGTCATGCTTCCCCCACCCCTATGAGTCAATCCAGTGGAAGCACAGTCAGTTTCTACCCCAAAATGGAGCTCAATGACTGGCTTTCCATCCCAAACTCCTCTATTTACACATCTAACCCCACTGCTCACTTGTGCTTCATCTAATGAGCAGATGGCTTTTCTTCCTCACCAAGACTTTCCAGTCTTGCTCATGTATCATCACATTCCTCTACTACCTGCACTGAGGTAACATCCCCCGTTGTTGTCTTTCCCCCAGAGAAACTTTTTTCATTACTCCTTTTTAGTAATGGTCACATGAAGATGCATGATGCTTCATTTTTTGGAGCTGATTTGTTCCTCCCACTGTCACAATTTCAGGGCAGTGACATTTATTTGATCACTGAATTATTTCAAGTCATTTCTCTGTGGAGTCCAAGTGGCATGCTTGTGTTGAGTCTGAAATCCTATGTCTCTGATGACTGGATCTTATCAATTCCTTATGGCATATGAGACAGGATGGCACACTAAAGACAGAAAAATCCCTTTGATGGGGAAAAACCCCCAGTGCTTATCTGCCTGTCACTCCTAAGCTCTACCCGGGAGGCCAGGAGAAGCATCAGACCTCAGACCCTCTCTGGGTACTGTGCTCAATGTAAGTGGTCATAACTGGGTTGTTGTTTTTCTTTCAATATGTTCTCAAATCTGCATTTGAACCCTTGAATTCAGCAGAAAGGGGATACCGGAGGGTAGATGTTTCCTTGGTAGCCATCACATTTTTGGGCCAAGTAATAGGTGAACACAGCAGCATCTGGGTGAGACAGCAGTTGTGCTGAGCGAGATTGAGGGAGCAAGGCCCCCATCATCTACCCATGACACACCTAATGCTTTTAAACCTGAGCAAACACTACTGTGGCACTTTTCCAAACCTGAAGCATCAGCAACACCTCATCGTAAATGCTTCATTTAACATGTCTCCAAGTGAAGCCCGAGACAATGTAGTTCAGCATCAGCATAAGCAAAGGCTGCCAGTGGGGTCAGCTTTTGGACTGGAAAACCTCC
Organism: Coracias cyanogaster; assembly: GCA_033124195.1. NCBI lineage: Eukaryota > Metazoa > Chordata > Aves > Coraciiformes > Coraciidae > Coracias > Coracias cyanogaster. The sequence goes on along the minus strand of JAVSBS010015315.1, from coordinate 31,069 downwards.
AGTCTCTAGTGTGGCCATGGTCCAGCATGGAGCCAAAACAGCCACAGCAGGATGCAATTGCAGGAATGGATCATAGAATCATAGACTGGCTTGGAGGGGACCTTTAAAGCTCATCTAGTCCAATGCCCTGCAGTGAACAGGGACAGCTTCAACTAGAGCAGGTTGCTCAGAGCCCTGTCCAACCTCACCTAGAATTTTTCCAGGGATGGGGCATCTACCACCCCAGGGCAACCTGTGGCAGTGTCTCACCACCCTTACTGTTAAAAATTTCTTCCTTCTCTCTAGTCTAAATGTCCCTCTTTTAGTTTAAAACCATCACCCCTTGCCCTGTCACAACATCTTCATGCTGGGAAGAAGCATGAACTTGTGAAACCTGCACATCATATGAGAAATGACTCCATCAAACCACCATGGTACCCATTTCATTACTGTTAGGGTCCAGAAGGATTTAGGCAGAGGCAAACATTCAATTCAGTGGTTGCATCACCAGATGTGGCACAATACCCCAAGGACTACAGTATCTGGATGCTCAGAGGTTGCCACAGCTGGAAGCCACCCATCGCAGAGACTTGTGGCCACTGAATTTATTTGTAGCCTTTTCTAGGTGCAACAGACTCTTCTGAAAACATGCATTTGCTTTCCTCATATATTTTGTCTTTGTGTAGATTATTTTTACATAGCGATCCCCACAAACCTGCAGTTTTGCATGCACTTAGGCCACCAGTGAGAGGGATTTCTCACTCCTGCCATCTTCCTCCAGCAAACCAAAAAGTCCTGTTGAAACCAGGACTGGCATAAGGCTGTGACTCTTCTCCCAACGTCTCTGCAGTGGCAAGAGGGATGGATTAGCTGGGAAGGCCTTCAGCATGGAGAAAACAAACCAGTGTCAAAGTGCTAGCATGGGGCCAGCCCTTAAGTTGCAATCTGACTTCAGTTCTTTGCATTTATTTACAAAAACCTGGGTCTGGGTAGGTGCCGTTGGAGCGGCGGTGACCCAGCTATCTGGTCAAAGGCCTGCAGGGAGCCAGGAGATAGAGAGAGTTAATGTTTAACCCACAGGGACTGTAAACCAGCCCTGGGGCTGCTGAACCTTTGGAGTTTGATATGATGATTAAGGAATAACTGGAGTGACACGTCGCAAACTCTCCATAATCAAGGAGACCTATTTCCCGGGCAGTGATCTCCAAAATTGCTCAGGTATGCGGCAGCTCGTCCTACCTCAAGGTTTGGGGCATGGGGACCGGGTTGCAAAATGGGGCTTTTGGCCAGGATGAGGAAAGAGATGCTCCATCACCCACGTTCTACCCCTCCTGATGGTGACCCACCATCAGATTCACACCTCGGGTGCTGCCTGACACTGGAGGGGCTGGACTGGGGGTTCCGGGATCCCCCTGCACTGCATTGGCACATCCCCAGACTGCTCACCTTGATTTTTTGCTGAGCAGAGTGGGGAGAGAAGGGCTCCTTGGGGGTCTCGGTGTAATTTCTGCACAGCAGCAAGGAGCTTTTTTTGGATCTTTCCCCCTACTGATTCCCAGTGGTGGCCGGAAAACCAAATCCAGAGAAGGTGGAGGGGGGATTTTCCCTGCGATAATTTGGTCTTGATTTGTTAAAGTGCAACTTTCTAGGGCTAATCATTAGAGATCTCTCCAGCTAACTTCTTATTCCCCTTCTCTTTGTGAAAGGTTGGTGTCCATATCAAAGGCAATCGCTGCTCCTAAAAACTCTCAATTTTCCCTATTCTCTTCAAACTATCAGGCCTTCTGCCCAATACATGATGCTTCTCTTAAGCTATTTTCCCTTGCCAAAACAGAAGGCTCCAGTGGGAGGGAGATTGGCTTCAAAGCCTCTGGCACATGATGCTGCCAATAAAACAGGGGGGGAAGGAGGCTGAGCTAAGCATCAGGCACCCTTCATTCTCAGAAAGGGCTTTTTGGGGCATGCTGTGTGCATTTGGTACAACATTTGAGAGGAAAGGTATTTCAGTGAAAGAAGTCGCTTCACAAGCAGAAGAGGCCAAGCAAAGTATTTGCTGGTTTATATGTGAAATATTTCTCCAATATTTGCCCTGTTTGTGTGCAGCGCTTTTCCTTTACTTCAAATTTAGCCTGTTTTCCTGAGAGTTCCTACTTTCTGTGGGACCACCTGATCTGGAAAAAAACATATGGAAAGCAAAGTGACTAAAGCCTATTGCCCTGTTGCTCAATCTGACTCCATCCTGCTGCGTGTCACACCCCAGCAAAAAGCTGGCAGCAGATCGTGAAGCTTCAAGGTTCTGTTTTTAGGAGGAATGTGAAGAATGCTTCATGTTATATAAATACATGTGTGAATATATATTTCTTGGAGTCTGGAGAAAGGGAAAAAAAAAAAACCAAACCAAAAAACTTGAAAAGCTAGCTAAAGGAAAATAGTTTCTCTGGTAATTACCTATTTGGGTTATTAAGGGTGAGGAGTGAATATACTTATCCAGTCTTCTCAACAGCTGTTGTTCTTCATGAGGAATGGTTGCACCAGGGAGGTATCAGAGCGAAACGACCTTCATTAAATGTGTCCAAGAGACTCAATGCATTCAAACATGAGGATGTATTGATCTGTGCAGGATAAACACGGTTTTGTTATCTCATTCATGGAAACAGTAACCAGGTTTCCCTGAAAAGGCTGTGGAGGGGCAGGCTCAAGGTGCAAAAGCAGCTGGGAAAGAGAGGAGGGTCCGGCCGCAAATACCTTTCCTCCTGTCATCAAAAATCCTGGCACAAGAGACATCCCTTGAACGGGGAAACTGAACCCCCTTTTTCCAAACAAATAACCTGAAGGTAAAATCAAGAAGTAAAAATCAGCGTTTTGGGGTGTAAAAGCTTCTGGACTCATTGTGCTCCTGACTGGCTGGAGCAAAGCTGTAGGATCTGCCTGCAGTAGCTGGCAAGGAAACCATGCATAGAAGTAGCCATGGAGAGGTGAGCAGGATTATAATAAGTTTGTTTCTTGTCATTATGGGCCTTGCTAGGTATAAAAGTACCTCTTCCTGCCTTGGCATTTTAGAGCTTTAATAGAAACCTAAAATAAATGAGAGCATTCAATGGAGAGAGGAACATCAAATGAAGTGACACTCTGAGTTAAGGTAAAAGCAATACCTTCCTTTCCATGACACAGGATTCTTGATTCTGTGACCATAATAACTTGGTAGTGTTGTTAAAAATTTGGTCAAAAATGATGAGGATGAAATAGGAAACACACCTGGACAGTTTGTAGCACTCAAGGTCTTAATTTCCTAAACATCTGAATAAAATGCAACGTCCTCCCCCCCTTTACTTTTATTTCTTTTTAGTATAATGGTCAGTATTAACAGCAAGACATCTAAGGGTCAATCTTCTGAAAATGATTGAATTCTGGAACAATTATTTCTATTAAGTGTGATTGCTGTTGGTTTTTTTTTTTTAAATAGTGCTAAAAATACTGCCTCAATTTACTGCTGTCATTCAGACTTTTCCCATGGAAGGGGAGTTTTTCCCCTGCAAGGGTGGATTTTCTAATTGATTAATGGCCCAGGGAACAAAGAAGGAGAGAAAGTAATCATGTTTCCCCAGGTCCTGTGACAGCAGCTCTCCTCCCTTACCCTTAACGATAAAAAGAACAATAGCCCAGCACTCTGGCACCACTGCAAGGAGTGAGGCTGATGCCTTGAATAAGGGGGAAATGCTGACATCCCACTAGTTTCAGAAATAAAACATCCCGCCGTGATTTTTATCCTGAAAATAGTCTGGATGTGCTGATGGATATGGATGTTTGGATGGCAGAGGTGGGGAAGTGTCCTGTTCAAAAAGGTGTTTAGATATCCTCAGGCCAAGGGAGGTAGGAGAGAAGTGAGGAGAGAAGATGCTCTTGGAAAATTGGGGGCTGGAAAGTGTGTTTTACTATGCTTAGGATTTGTCGTGTTGGGATTTACACCTCTTTAAAAAAGAGAGGTATGATTTCTGTTTCAATCCCAGGGAAGCCCAACTGATGGAAGAAAGCTCTAGCAACAAGGCTTATAAATTAGCTGTGAATGACTTTGGGCTGGTAGTTAGTAGGAGGGACCTAATTCTTAAGAGTGGCTCTACAAAACTGGACCTGGGTGGAGGGGTGTGTTGTCCAGCCCGCGGCCTCCAATGCTCCTTCTGAATCAGGAGTGGAGACTTGCAGAGTAACTCAGGCTGGGGGTTCCATGGGGTGGGGGTGTCCAGCTGGACCCCACTTCCAGGAGGACCAAAGCCACAGCTGCAACAGGCTGTTGATGCCTGTAGTCCAGGCAAATTGAAGCATCTCCAGGGATGGGGATCCTCCATCCCTTGCATGGGAAAGGGCTGTTTCCTTGGGGCCAGCTGGGCTTTCTTTGAAGGCAGAAGAGTGTGAAAGCACTGGCCACAGAATAAGGCCAGATAATCATGAAGGCACACCCCAAAAGGATGGCAACCAACTTTTTGGGCACTTTCAAAAACATCTGTGGAAGTCTCCAGATTTTGCAGTGACGATGATTGATATCTTGTGCAACCTTGAACACACTTGCTTCCTTTTTCTTAGTGGATTGTTTGAGCATAGCCTAGAGTACATCAATGTCTAGACATGCTGGCCTTGAGCCTAAAAAATCTGCAGGATGCGTTATGAGAAGAGTCTAGAAGAGCTTGCCTGGTCTTACCTAATAAGGCAGAAGCCGAGGAGGGATATTGCTCCCACTGCAAATGCATCATCCAGGGAAATGCTCTATTCCCATCAACGCCCCAGCTCTGCAGCTTGTGTTCAATGCTCAGTGTTAAACCATCACCTGGAGTGAGATGTTACTGGAAATGACTCCCCCCCAGAGGAGAGGTACAGAGATGTATGGCATTTAAGGCTCTGTGTCCAAATGCATTCTAGGCAGCAGCTGCTGAGACACCCAGCCCATAGGGAAGTGCAGTGTGAAATACTACAATTTGCGGGGGGTGGGGAGGGAGGAGTGTAGAAAAAAGAAGGCTTTTACACTACTTGTCTATCTAGGTCGCGGCTAGGGACAGACTAGAAAGCTGAGCCACGATGGAATGCCACTGAGGTTTGCCTGGCTGCAGTCCAGCCGCTTTCCCAGCACGGACAGGAGACATGGGGCGATGTGACCCTGACACCCGGGGCTGCTCCCCTGTCGGGAAGCAGGTCACTACAGCACTGATACAGCTGGAAGAGAAGAAAAAAAATATATTAAATCTGAGGCAGTGGATATTAGAGATACCTGCATAGCACAGCCATCCCTTTTCATCCCCACCTCTGTCCTGGCCTTTGGGTACATGAGGATGGGCTCAAGTCCAGATATAAGGGCTAACAGAGACTCATGGGGCACTGTGCAGATTTGCACCAAGTCCTATTTGATCACTCAAACCCCTGATGAAAGCAGGATGCAGCAAAAACAAAATATAAGGGGCCAAATGTGCAGTATTCCAGAGCTTTCCTCTACAGGGTAGAGGAGGATGAAAAATCTACGTTTAAACAACCATTTTTTCCTTCTTAAGCAGCCTAGGAAAGCATCCAAGGCGTTTTTGCCCAGCACTGTGTTAATACTGCCCCGTGCTGTGCTGAACCCCAGCTCCAGAGGGGTTGGTAGGCACAGAAACCACAAACATTAACAGAATTTTGCTGCTGCCCTCAGCATGGGCAAAACAAACCAATAATGGGGCTCTAGTTGCTACAGAAAACACTTATTTTGGACTTAGAGAGAGGAGAGAGCCATTGCATTATACAGTCCATCTCCCAGCCCATGCACATTGGTAGTAACTAAAAAAATTGAGAACCCGGGAACGTGCAAAAAAAAATCAGAAGGGTCTCACAGACCTCAGCTCCAAAATCTGGCCTTACAGAAATGTCTCAGCTTCCAAGTATTCAAGTCATGGTCTCTGGAGCTCAGTGTGGCAGAGATCCTCTGAACTGAGATCCTCTGAACTCCTGGGCTCGTGCCCCATTTTTGGCACTGAGAAGGATCCATCTATTTCAATTTAAAGCACAGAACAAGTAATTCCCAAAGGTGAGGTGGCCAGCCTTGAACCTTAGCTCTGCCCTCAATGAACCCCAAGAACAGCACGTGCTAACACATGATTTTGGTGTTAAACAGCTGGTTATTAGAAAAGGCTCTTTCTGTTAGCTCCATAGCATCATGGCATGCTGAGAAAAGCAGTTCTTGGTCCAACCAGCCCAAAGCACATGCCCCAGCTATGAGGACCCAAGGAGGCAACTAACTTTCTCTTGCTGGTGTCCAGCATCAGCCCATCATTATGAGCCTGCAAGCTCAGCCTTGCACCTGCAGACCCTGTTTCTATGCTCGGCTCATGGAAATGGTCTCTGCACAAGCTCAAAGCTTAGCACGCAGGAAGAATGGGGCAGCCTGAAATCACAGGTAGTGAGTCCATCTTATAAATGCCAGTATGTAACCCAATTCAGATTCTAGCTTTGTGGTATTTTGAACCCAAAAGTAAAACAAAAAATAAAAAATATCTTTAGTTAGATGTGACCTAAAACTACAGCTCTGAATCAAAACATCTGAACCCAGCGTTGTTCCAGCCCTGAAACTAATTACAGGTCTGAAGTTCCCCCATGTTCTTGGGTTTTAAAAATAGGCCAAATCTGGACCTAGGTCTTGCTTCTCATGAAGTGCCAGACATGGCTCATAGAAGGTTCCTTTCCCAGCATCAATGGGATGCAACGGCATGAAGGACTCATCGTTGTGTACTCAGTGCAGAATTAAACATCTTTCTGGTGTTTCCCTCCTAAGACATGTCCACCGATACATTACAACCTCTGCATCTCACTGGAGTGCTACCTGAAATCTAACTGTGGGTATAAATAGTCTTTATTTTCATGCAACACGAGGGGGATAATTTTGCTTTTTTTTCCATGATCTGTGGTGTTTTGTATTTTATCCTAAACAACTGATTTAGGAAGAAAGACCCTGATAACTTTCTCAGGAGAATGGAATTTTCTCCTCCTAACCATATTAATTTATTTAATTTATCTTAAATTTGATTGCAGTGAGCACCCCTAATTAACCTGATTTTTTGCTGATAATCACTCACAATGGAATCAAATCACAAATCCGGGGATGGATTGACCGGCACACAGAAAGAAGCTGCCCTCCGTGCGTTAATTCAGCGAACAGGATATAATTTGATCCAGGTAGGAACTCACGGTCACGTTGTTTTGTGCACTTCATCCTGAAGCGATGCATTGCACTGGGGGCTTGAGCAGTGAATCTGTACACCTGAAGCACTCCTTGTTTGTTCTTCTTCTCGGGATTGCTGTCTCAAAACTATGGCTGCAGTGGTAGCGTAGCAAAGAAAACCCACTAAACAAAGTTACAGAGTGTAGGTCCAGAGTTGGCCATAGGAAGGCCAACATGCCACAGCCAGATGTGCCTTTTGTACAGATCCTTGGACTTCACCTGCACAAACACCCGATGTTTGCTCCCAGTTTAGTATTCAAGCGCAAAGCCTTCCATGGTTAAGGCAGGTGGAGCCTGGGCATGTCCTTCAACAGCCATCTGAAGAAGTCTTTCTCAGTATGACCAAAACAAGCTAATTTTTCTAAAGTGTTGGGCACTAATATGACCAACCTTGCATCCCAGAAGAAGTAACTGAAAACACTGAATTTTAGGCAGGTGGCTGCCTTGAACTTTGCCTTGATTCGCATAGCACTAGAGGGCACAACAGCCCAAAGCGAAGGCTGAGACTCCTGGGAAAAAGCATTTTCCTGTAGCTCTTAATCCGGTGTGTGCCCCAGGACCAGGCTAGCAGCTGGGTTTGTTGCCCTTGAGGAGGCTTTCTGCTGTACCTGACCCAGAAGATAAATTGTGCCTTATATTTACTGTGGTTTTCTTTATCCTGGTTTTCAGTTTTTCATACTGTCACATCTGGATATAGGTCATTCCTCCACTGCAGATTTCAACCCTGACCCCAACCCCCCATCTTCTTTCTGCCTACCTTTTCCATTCCAAGCTCACTTCTCTTTCTCTCTCTCCCTCTTTCCCTTCCTTCCTCCCTCCCTCCCTCCCTTCCGTTCTTCCTCCCTCTCTTCCTCTTTAGTGCACACCAGGATGACTCATCTTTGTGAAGTGGAGGACGAAGTCCT
>JAVSBS010015315.1:0-22814 GCA_033124195.1 Coracias cyanogaster | reverse complement strand
CTTACATTTTTTACTACCAGGCCTTATTTTTTCCCCATGAATATCTTTTATTATTTCTGTTTGTGGCACTGATGCCTCCCTCCCTTCCTTTCTTCCTCCCTCTCTTCCTCTTTAGTGCACACCAGGATGACTCATCTTTGTGAAGTGGAGGACGAAGTCCTCCTTCCCTCCAGACACCTTGTCAAGATGAGTTTGTTGAGGTGCTGCCTTCAAGCCACAAATGAAGCTGCTGCGGATTGAAGGAACACTTCATTTCTTGCTGTGCCTCCTTGCACACCAGCTCCCACACTGTCTCTCACTTAAAGTGAGACAGTAAGACACCTCTGACAATTTTCAGACCATTATTGATGAGCTCAGCATTCCTCCAGGTGACGTGCCAGTGAGAACTGAAGATGAACGAATGCAACAACACAAACTAGAACTATCACTTTTTGTCTTCACCTAACAAACAGCTTGAGAGAAAAAAGGGTTGGAAAAATCCCATGTCAGCAACATGCTCAGTTCAGGCAAACTGAGGGCAGAAAACCATTCCTCAGAGTGTGAAATGACTACAGAGATGATCAGGGAGCAAAAAATAGACAAATGACCAGAGTCCCAGCTCCTCCAGGAGCAGGATGTTGCTGCAGGGCATGAGAGGAAGAGGAAGGAGGAAAGGGAGGAGAGGAAGGAGAGGAAGAAAGCATGAGACTGAGGGAAAGAAGCAAGGATAATGAAAAATAGGAGAGGAGAACAGAGCTGCACTCACCTAGTAAAAAAATAGCAAAAAGACCAAACATTGACTGGTTGTCACATCTTTGAGTTTTATTCAGGGCCAAGATTTGCTTACTGCCTAAAGAAACTCCTGGGTAGGCAGGGATCATCATTTACCCCTCACATGGTCTTCCACCATAGATGGTCCTCCTCTGTCCCTACTGCAGAACTGCTTCTGTCATCTTCTCTGTCCAGACCTTATTCCCAGCTGGGCTCCTCTGAAATGCCAAGCATCATTAAAGAAAGGGCTTCGCTGCTCCTGGATGCAGGAGGAGGTGGGTGCTGGGGGTCCACTATTTCTCTAGGCCTATCTCCAGGTCCTCACCATGCCTTGTGCCAAGCATTGCTACTTCTTCACTAAGCCCAACTGCTGGCACAAATATCTTTTCCAAGGGTGCTGAGCAGCCCCAGAATCACCTGCTGCCAATGGTGTCTCGGGCTCCCTGGCTGGTCCTTTTTGCTGTGTCCATGTCTCTCTTCAAATGTCTGGCTTCATCCCCAATTTTGCCCCTGCAGTAACATAGCTGCCTTCTGCTTTTGGAAAGTCCTTCTGCTTTGAAACACAGTCCTTCCAATATCTTTTCTTTGATCTGTAGAATAGGAAGCTCTCCATCAGTTACTAAAATAAGAGGCAATATCATTGCTAAGAAATGTTTAAGGTTGGATGAAAGATCATGACAAGTTATAAATTTTGCAAATGTTCCATTACACAGTCCCCGACTAACACAAAGTCCACAGAGATTCACCTCCCATAGCCAAGGAGATCTACATTTTCCAAGGAGGTATTTGACCATCTCCATCTTGGACATCTGAAGTAGCAACTGAGTCACTGATGCACGTTCCTTAGCAAAACTCAGCTAGTACAAACCAGACCCTTCTCCAGTACATCACCAGCATGCTGATAACCATTAACTGGGTTATCGAAGCCTTTTAGTACAGATATGGCAATGGGGCAGCCAATGCACACTGCATTATCTCTGATGAGTCAGTAAAGGGTTGCTGCTTGAAGCTTCTCTTCAAGGGTGTCTGCTTCCAGCCCACTGGTAATGGAGTGTATCTGAAGTGTCACTCCCTGGGAAGAGGTTGGTTACATCCATATTTAAAATCTATATCTAAACCATCCTTTTCTTTTTCTCCATGGCAGGAAAATGGGCAGAGGAAATATGGAGGCCCACCACCTGGCTGGGACAGCCCTCCGCCGGAGAGAGGGTGTGAGATCTTTATTGGGAAACTGCCCCGAGACCTCTTTGAAGATGAACTTATACCACTGTGTGAAAAAGTAAGACTTTGCGGCAGGTGGTTGTATTGCAGAGGTTAGTGATGATCAAAACTGCATTTCCAGGCTGAACTGGAGGTGACTTGGCCCAGACTACTGGTGGAGCTCTGATGTGATATAGTCAAAGAAGTACTCGGTCTGGTTTAATCACTTCCCACATTGCTGAGAAACCTTTTTCTTTCTGTTTGCAGATTGGTAAAATCTATGAAATGAGAATGATGATGGACTTTAATGGTAACAACAGGGGCTACGCCTTCGTGACCTTCTCAAATAAGCAAGAGGCAAAGAATGCAATAAAGCAACTCAATAATTATGAAATTAGGTATGTGGGGCAAACACCTTCGTCTCAACTATAATCATATATATTGGTCTGTTTTGTTAGATAAGACCTGTTTTTCCTTGCAGCCCAGAGGAAGGTTATTTAGATAATCAAGTTTTAGGAAGAACTCACATCTTGTCTCCCTGTGCAGTCATTGCTTTATGCCATAGTACAAAGGCAGTATGTAGGACTCATCAGAGCCAAAATCTCTTCCTTGGGAAAAAGAAAAAAAAGTCTACCAGAACATTGGGAAAAACATTTTGCTTTGAATCAAATTAACTTTCTCCTAACCATTGCTGTTTATTTCATGTTCCGGGCTGGTTTTTGTTGATTTATTCTAATTCACAGTCTCTTTCATCACCTATACCCCAGATGTGTTCTGGAAGATAGAGTGATCGCAGAAGAGGATGCAAAAATAGGATGGAAACCAATTGGCAAAACAGCGACATTTCCTAATAGATAGGAACAGAAAAAGCCCTCGTGTTTGTGACTAAAAACTGGGAACAAAACACCCAGAAATCAACAACATATGCACCCCTCAGTATATTTTGTTTTGATTTCAACTACACTTAATGTTTTATTCCAGTTCAAAGTGGGTGCCTTTGCTCAGAGGCATTTAGAGATAAATCATTCCGGCAATTTTATGACTTTGGGGTTTGTTTTTAATAAGAAAAGATGGGTTGTGAATTGTTTGACTAGCAACCGTAAGGACAAGCAGGTCATGAGGCACACAGGGAGGGCTTGGAAATATGATTTGTAATCAGAAGTTGGAAGGTCTTAAAGATCAGGCTTCATCCACCTCCTCTGCTTACTTCCCTTGTTCCAAAGACGACTCTAAAGATGTTTTTAACTTCTCAAGACCTGCAAAAAGTACTTGGACCACAAAGAGGTGAGGCAAGTGCATGTAAGGAAATTTTTACTCTGGAGTCTACAAAACAGTAAATGGGGTCTCGCCGTGACAGGGGATTTTCTTTCCCCAAAACCTCAGTCATGAGGCCCAATGGTGACTGGGAAGATACAAGCCACTGGTGAACGCAACAAATCCTGGCTTATACTGGTGGCAGCACAAGAGTCACAGCTGTGACCATGGGTGGTAGGTACCATTGCCTGGTAGCAGCTGTTTTTGCAAGTAGCAGAAGGGATAATCCCAGGAAGCAAAAGCAAAATTTGACTTTGGTTTCTTTCTGATCTCAGATCCTTTATTCCAACTGTCCTGCCTTACTTTGATGTCAAATTCAGCAGCTGCAGACATCATGTTAGCTTTTGTGTTGAGCAAGACTGCTTGAATATCCCAAACATATGGTGCAGGAGCAGGAGGCCTTGTGTTGACCTTGTGTTTTGGGACAAGAAAGGGGTTTTATGTTAATTTTTCCTCTCTTTGAGAAATGATCCTGACAAACCAGCAATGTTGTTTGTACTCAGGAACGGGCGTCTCCTTGGAGTCTGTGCCAGCGTGGACAACTGCCGCCTGTTTGTGGGAGGGATCCCCAAAATGAAGAAGAGAGAGGAAATCTTAGCAGAGATGAAGAAGGTCACGGATGGAGTTGTGGATGTCATTGTCTACCCTAGTGCAGCTGATAAAACAAAAAACCGGGGTTTTGCTTTTGTGGAATATGAAAGCCATCGTGCTGCAGCCATGGCCAGGAGAAAATTGCTCCCAGGTTAGTACAGAGTGTGGTAGGGAGGCTTCATCTCAGAGGTCACCTATGTACACATTGTGGTGTGGTGAGACTGACGTCTCCAGAGGACCCAGGAATCCAAGGAAGTGAATGCTGCTAGGTTTTGTCCTCTCAGCTGCTAGAGACACTCAGAGCAAGAAGGAACCCAAATACACCATGGCTGGCTGATGTAGTCACTCTAGCTCTGGGTGCAAGGTGGGCAATTCACTAGAGATCCCGACATAACACTATGCTCGTTGTCCATGCTCTTCATTTAGGAGCTGGAATTTATTAAAAGTACAGGTAGATGGATTTAGCTGTGTGTATCCATGCAGCTCTGTTGTAGGATATGTGGTTATCTTGTGTTATCCTGTGGTTATCTTGGGTTATACATATCAAATAGAGCCTCAATTATGGCCTCTCAGAGAGAGTAACTCAGGAAAGCATCCAAGAACATATTCAGTCTTGAGGATGTTCCTGAAAATTGATATTTTCCCATGCAGCATTAAAAAATCAAATGAGGAATTGCTTTAGGATGTAAACAATATAAAGAATAAAGAACATACAATTTAGTGCTGGGAGATGTTCAAAGACCACTGCGAAGCAGAGAAAGCGTTGGCATGTATTAGGTGAAGGACTCGCTTACTAAGTGTGTTTGCAGTGTGCAATTTCACCAATTGTCTCATGCTTTGTTATGCTTGGCAGCTCCTGCCCAGCTTTGTCAAACCCAATGCACTTGCTGGTGAAATAATCCAATAAACCTTCCAATAACCCATCAACCTTCTTTCACTCTTTCTGTATGACAACCCATGAAATATCCTGAGTAATTTAAACCCATTTTTCTTATTGTAAAAAATAAAAGAGTGTGGTTTCGAGCCCCACATATGCTTAGCTATTGTGGTATATCTCACACTGGTTTTCCTTTTGTTGTGCATTTTCTGCATCAGTTTAGCATCTCCTTGATTGTGGGAGCATAGTCATCTGGTCTGTACTTCAGCAGGACTTTTCCGCAGCTTCTGTATCGAAAAGGAAGGAACAGGCAGAGCCGCAGCTGTCGATGGCAGCCTTGAGAGAGCAAAGCACTTGAAATGCTGAGCAAAGACACCGAGACAGATGGAACAAGCACATAGCCCTGAACAGACGTGTGCAATGTGCTAGTGAAATCCAACTTAGGGCATCTCAGTAAACAGTTTGGGGAATTTCAAAGGCCCAAGCAGCAGCCAGAGTCTTCTGATGTTGCAAATATACAGGATGAACTTGAAAAAATTTGCAAGTCGGAACGGAATGTGTCTCCAGCTGATGTGCTGAATGAGTGAGAGATTGAATATCATTATCAAGGCGCTTCCTTTACTCGGAACCTTGCTGCTCTTCGAGGGAGCTTTGTAGAAGAGATAGAAATGCTCAAAATGGAAGATGCTTTTTATGAAGACTTTATTCTGTCTCCTGGTTAACCAAGAGGGAGGAAGAAGACTAAATTTTAGCAAGATGCTAGTGCAGGCACCAAGCTTAGCTCCCTGCTGAAGGTCAACCAGGTCATTAACAGTGGTCTTCATAGAGTAGGCTTATGGTTGGACTGGATGATCTTATAGGTCTTTTCCAAACTAAATGATTCTATGATTCTATGATTATTTCGACTATTGAACAGAAAATGGCAATTTAGAAAGAAGCACACACCTTTTGTTTCAGCTGGTTGCCATTAGCAGCCATCTCTGTTTCTGGTCACTAACTGCCCGAGTCAGACTGGGCACTGCTGAAAGATGAACATCAACCCAACCTTACTCCACAAATCCCATCTTATTCATGAGCCTTCCAAGCAGGGAGCAGCCTCTTTCCATTTAGTTTGTGAATTCTCACTTTCAAAATTGGTCTCCAAGTTCTACCTTTGCCCTCTAATTTTCTCTATTTTAGAGCTTCCATCCCATCTGAAATAGGTTATCCAGGTGGAGATGCAAGGTAGGATGCCTTTTTTAAAGATATCTCCAGAAATGTTTTGCAGGATTCTCATTTTCCCTCTACCGGCATAGGCATCCCTGGGTTTCTTCCAGGTTTTAGCATAATTAAGGCCTCAGAGGATGCAATCTTCATGTCATAAATATTAGAGAGAAAGGAAGAAAAAACACAGAAAGACCCATTTACTCTCTGGGGGACACTTTCAGAAAAGGCAGACATTTTATTTCATTATTTGGAAGGAATTCTAGCACTTACCATGCTGCTAAGTCAGAAAATGGTCCCTACTGTACATCTAAAGAACTAACTGCTGGGTCGATTAAAATTGCCAGAGAAGAAGTGGGCCACAGATAGAGCACATGAAATTTGGGACTCTGGATATTAGTAGATGGCCAGAATTCAACCTTTCTCTTCTTTCCTAAAGAGAAGATGGAGGAAGATCTCCCTGCAAGATGTGTAGAAGGGACAGGAAGAAAAGGAGGAGGAAAGAGGTACCATTTCCTTCTGGAGAAGACAGAAGGTGGAGAAACCATCACTATGTAGAGGTCCCTCTGCCTTACCCTGTGTCCTGCTGCTCATCACTGTGATTCCCACAGCTTTGAGACAAGGCTGTGGCAGTCAGTTTTCATTACATATTAAACATCACTAATTGACTAATCAATTAACAGATTAGATGACTCAATGCAAATGATTATGGACCTCAGCGTGATAACATGGTGACAACTTTGCCTTTATCTCCTTATTTGCTGTTTTTATTCTCAGCCTGACTCGGTGTGTACAGAGCCCACCGGCTTCTCTTCCACACCCACACCCTGTTTTATGCCTCCTTACCTTCTGTGTCCCTCCTTTCTACTACTTCTGCTGCAGCTTCACCCAGCAAGGACCATAAGACTTCAAATACTGGCACACAGACACATCCTTGCTTTTTTTCCCTTCATATCATCCAGCTGGGGTTTCTGGATCCCTTTCCTATTATCTAGGGAATGAAATTTTTGCAGCCAAGAGAGATTTTGATAAGTTCATTAAAATATTTCCCTTTAGAGAGCACTCCAGAGAACGTGGATATTAGCAAATCATGAGTTATGCCATATTTTTGCTTCTTTAATTTTGGATGCTGCATTTCTGCAGGCATCTAAGGTATCAGCAGGAGTATGCTCAGTATGTGACTACCCGCTTTTGGAAATGAGTTAATGAAGCTGCCATGCTTTGAGCTAGAAAGGCTTATTTCAGTCTTGTTTGTAGAACTGGCCTATTCTGCTGGTCATACTGCATGTGAAATACTCTTTGAGCCAAAGTCTGTCTGACACTGACCATGACAATTCCCTTAAAGGAAGGATCCAGTTGTGGGGACACCCTATCGCCGTTGACTGGGCAGAACCAGAAGTGGAGGTGGATGAAGACACTATGTCATCGGTAAAAATTCTCTATGTGAGGAACCTCATGCTCTCAACCACTGAAGAGACCATAGAAAAGGAGTTCAACAACATCAAACCAGGTAGGAACCCATTGACATAATAGCTCCTAAATAAGTACTGCTTATAAATGAAATTATTTCTCCATTCACAAAATGTAAAAGGAAGAGATAAAAATAATTTTATTTCCACAGCAAAATGTAACATCCCAAAAATTGTAATTAGACCGAAGGCTCTCACCCAACATGAGCATCATGGTCATCCAATTAAGGGATGCTTAATTTCCAGTGAACATCACAACTTACCTTTTTAGGATGACTGGCAACTGGAAGAGATCCAAAATGCTGCATGGGGATGGCGGTGTCACAAAAATGATTCTGAATCCTTTCAGTCTTGCTTAAAAAGAGAGGAACTGCTGGGTGATTTCAGCATTCTTCTATGCCAAAGGGTGGTGATAGAGTGATTTAATACAAATGCTAATCTATCTAAATTCTGAATTCTATCATTTTCATACAAAACCCCCCCACATTCTTCTGTAAATTGGTGAATAATCAGAGATTATCATTTGACGCAGGATATGACAGTGTTCCTTTGTGGTGCATACTACATGCACTTAGAGTGACATTTTTCAAAAAGCAAGTAGATTTTTGAGGAATAAAAATCCTGCTGGCTTTCAGAGGAGATTTTACTTCTGAGTTGCTTTAGGAAATTCTACCCAAAACCAACGAAGTAAAAATAATCCATTTCTGCAGCTCTCCAAGCCACATAGTCCATTAGGCATTAGTAACTTATGCTTGGCAATGTGAAATCACCTTTCATCTTCTTCTTATTAACTTCCTTCTATTTATTTTTAAAAATACACTACAGAGCCTTACTTTTCTTTCACTAACTATTCTGCTCTATACATTTCCATTTTTTTGTACTAGGCTGCAATCCAAAAGGTCTTTACGAGGCTTCTTTATGAGTCTTTTCTATCCTTTAATGTTTCTGGCTAGTGCTTCTAGCCACCACCAAGCACCATAGAGATCCCATTTTAGTCCTGAGTTAAATATGTACCATCCCACTCTCTTAACCTTTTCCTCCTTTATTTACCCAGTTATGCTGCTGAATGTTCAACTGCTTGTGCTCTCCAGAAGCACATTTATGCTCATTGAACACTTCAGTACCAGTGATCTGCTTTGCTCCTAGGACAAGTTTTCTCATACAACAACGGATGACCTACCTTCATCACTTTATTGTTTTACTTCTCATGCTGGAAATTCTTTTCATGGACAGATTTACTTATTGTGGATAAAATCGTAGAATGCATGGGGTTGGAAGGGACCTTTAAAGGTTATCTAGTCCAAGTCCCCTGCAGTAAGCAGAGACACCTTAAACTTTAGTTTTATCAAGTTGCTGAGAGCCCCATCAAGCCTGACTTTGAATGTCTGCAGGGATGAGGCCTCCACCACCTCTCTGGGTAACCTGTTCCAGTGTTCCACAACCCTCATAGTAAGGAACTTCTTCCTAATGTTTAATCTAAATCTACCCTTCTCTAGTTGTTTAAAACCATTACCCTTCATCCTATCACTACAAGCCCTTTTAAAAAGTCCCTCCCCGGCTTTCTTGTAGGCCCCAAAATCAGGAACACCTTGTTTAAAGCTGTGCCATGCTTTCAAAAAAACGTGCATCAGAGCAGCAAAACCTGAGCTTTGGAGAGAGCAAATGCAGCTTAAGTCATAGTGAGATTACCATCAAAACACTCAGCAAGGGTCTGAAATTATTCACTTCCCCTACTCAGTTATCTGCCTTATTCATTGTGTTGTGTTTCAGCACCACTTGCCTGAAGTCTACATTTGATCCAGGGAATTAAGAAGCTATTTTGACAATAACAAGTCACCCAATAAAAATTGATCCCAACCAAAGGAGTTACAATCCAGAGGTCCCCATGACAGAGCAATTATCACATCATTACGGGCTCCATAGATACTGCCAGGAATGTTGCTTATGCATCTCAGGTTGTACTATAGTACAAGTATGACCCCTTAAATCTGTGCCAGATTTGGTGCCTGATGACTTCTATAGACCTACGCATCACTTGCCTCACTAAAAAACCCTGCCCTTGCTCCCTGGAGATTTTGGCAAAAATCTCCATTCCTGGCCACATTTCCAGCAGAAAGCTCCCACTCTCCAACTGTACTGAAGAGCACAATATTCCAATATTCCACTTGTAATGTCATATGGATGATATCTTTGTGGAGATGATCCAGGGGTGGGTATCACCTTGCTTTGCCCCAGCACACATAGAAGCAGGGAAAAGCAAGATTTTTGGCTCAGGCAAGGATCAGAGAGCTTTCAAGGAGGCAGAAGGAGGATTTTCAACATACAGACAGTTCATTAAAGCCTTGACTTGTAAACAAGGCATCAGCATCTAACTCAACAGCTTAGGGCTTAGAAAATCACCCTCCGGTCCCTGAAGGACACAGAAGTGCTGCTTACTGTTACGATGTCATCTTGGAGATGTGCAGGCTGCTCAGGTTATAGGCTGGAACAGGCTTCATTTAGCCTGCTGGAGCTCCTAATGACTCCCCCTAAAGTCCAAAGGAATATATTTTCTCCTACAGTTAAGTAAGTGTTTTTTTGCACCGATATGACATTTCCCTGTTCACCAGTTCAGCTTTAAAGGGTAGGAAGCCAACAGAAGAGTTGTTCAGCATCCGTTAGCCATATTTCCAAAGGATATGTTTGGGGGTGTTACAGTTTCAGTGGCTGGGCTGGTTGGCAGTGCGCTCCCCAACCTGCAGGAGTGGGGAATATGAACAATTAAAGAAGGTGTCTACAGCTTGTGACTATGGGAAACATGACTGGCGTGGTTATTTTGGAGACAAACTTATTAGTGCTGGGTATCTCAGCGCCAAGAAGTTCCCAGCAGCAGAGTGGCTGACAAGGAAAAGTGAAAGCTGTGGAGGATGGACATAGAAGAGAAGAACAAGAAGCCATTTACATGTGAACTATTCTGGGTAATCACAGAGGCGTAAGAAAGATACAGGCTGGAGACACTGGGGCAGGGGGTCTCCAGCCCAACCCCACTCCCTGCAGTGTCAACACCACAGCTCAGCAGGTGGATGGGGTTGTGTCCAGGCAAACTGGGGCATCCGTGGGGATGGCAATCCCTCACCACTTGAGACCCTGTCCCAGGGATACACTACTCACACAGGAAAGGCTGTTTCTTAGGGCTAGACCTGCTGCTCCATCAGTCCCAACCCATTCTCATGCTCAGGGCTGCTCCGTCCCTGGCAGGACTAGGTGCTTGTTCTTGCTGAATACCCCAAATGGGTGGTTAGGAGCCTCCTTGTTTTATAGCAGAAGCATCAGCTTTCCTGAAGCTGCCTCCAAGTAATATGTTTGATGCACCCTCTTCACTCTGAGGGTGGTGAGATACCGGCACAGGTTGCCCAGCAGGATTGTGGATGCTCCAGCCCTGGGGGTGTTCAAGGCCAGGTTGGATGGGACCTTGAGCAACCTGGTCTAGTGGGAGGTGTCCCTGCCATAGCAGAGAGGTTGGAACTAGATGATCTTTGAGGTCACTTCCAATCCAAACCATTCTATGATTCTATGAAATTGTGGAGGTTGCGATCATATGGTGACATTACCTGTAACTCACCAAATCCAGGGCTGTTGCGTACCCTGCTCAGCCATCCTGTCTTGGTGGTCTGTCACAGAACAGAGACACAAGATCAAAGGTAGCATCCAACAGAGCAATTTGCACAGGAGAAATCCACTCCAGTTTAATGGGAAACTTACTGGTGACTGACCCCAAATACTTCTAGTTTGCCTTAAAATACTACAACCATTGTATATTTACTTTCCCATGGCATATACGTTCTAAGAGGTAAGAAGACATTGTCCTCTTGCTCTTTTACCCTTGGCCAGCCTTTGCTCTCCAAGGGCTCATAACCCAACACAGTTGCTCTTACAGATCTGTATTTTCCAACTAATACATGTTTTCCACTGTATTTCCAACGTTTTCTGCAGGTGCGGTAGAGAGAGTAAAGAAAATTAGAGACTACGCATTTGTGCACTTTAATAAAAGAGAACATGCGGTGGAAGCCATGAAAGCCTTGAATGGAAAGGTAAAGCTGCTGTAAATACTAATTTATGGGCTTATATACGGTTTATTATACACAGCTGAAAAGAGCTGCCTGTTTTTTTAGCTACAAAATAATTCTGAAGGTGTTAGACCCATTGTCTCCTTGCCGGCTGCTTTTATACCACTGGATTCATTTTTCAGGAGCAAAGTTTTCAGCAGGGCAAAGATGGAATGAGGACTAGCAAACGAGGGTTTATAATTCCCTTGGCTCGCACTTACATCTTCGTTCCACATCTGCCAACAAAAACACTTGCAAGGCAGCATGTGAATGGCAAACTGGGACAAACAAGGGCAACCCAAAACATCTACTCCAAATTGAGATACAGATTTGCAAGGAGGTTGCTGTATTTAGGACTTCTTGCGCTGCATGTAATTCACGGCACTGTAATACAATAGCTGTTCCCAAAGAGGTGTTAACCCCACTCCTATTTTTTGTGCTACTGCTGTTCTCCATAGGAGCACGTATAATCTCGCAGACCTACATGCAGGGAAGCAAAGCCTTCTGAGAGCTTCATGACTGTGCTAACTCAGTTAAGGAGCCTTTCCTGGCTGGGGTCAAAGTTCAGGACTCTCAATGCATTAAGCCTTCACCCAGCCAGTGCCTTCTTCCTGTGGTAGAGAGATTTTGGCTTTTTTTGGATGGTTTTCTCCATCTTCCCCATCCTATTAGCAAACCATGTGCAGAAACTGCCTTCCTAGGCAGGATAATCCCTATGTACTTTGGAGAATTACTCTTGTGCTTCTCTTGTGCTTTCTCCTCATCACCCCGGCGTGAAGGTGCTGGATGGGTCCCCAATCGAGGTGACGTTAGCCAAACCTGTCGACAAAGACAGCTACGTCAGATACACCCGGGGCACAGGCGGCAGAGGTACCATGATGCAAGGAGAATATACCTACACCTTTGGACATGTGTATGACCCTGCCACTGCCTACCTGGGTGCCCCGGTTTTCTATGCACCACAAGCCTATGCAGCTATCCCCAACCTCCACTTCCCTGTCACCAAGGGGCTCAACAACAGGAGCATCATCCGGCCCCCATCCATCCGAGGTAACTCCTGTCATGCCAATACTCAGCTCTAGCAAATTATCTCCTCTAGGGCTTGGGTGGTTGCTCCCTAGACTTGTGTTGAGGGTGTTGGCTTTGCTGTGGATGCTGGACTTCTTTCAGAGAGGTATGGAAAATACAGGTTTTAGGCTCTGTCCTTCCCAAAGGTCTAGTGATCTTCCAGCAGACTAAGCATGGCATGAAAAAAATAACCATTTTACAAGAGCAAGCCTGAAAGAGCTTCCAGATTGCCCTGGGCCCATTGTAAATAAACCACAAATCCTGGTTTTGCCCCAGCAGGGAAGACCAAATAAAACAATTTTCCCTTCTTCTCTCCAAAGCCAACTCCCTCAACCAGCCACCAGCGTAGCTCTCTGCTGTGTTTCCTCTTTGCTTTGAAGGTCACAGGGAAAGTTTTGCCAGTCCTGGTGTTTTCGGACCCAAAGGCACAGAGTTTCCCAAGGAGGTCACATTGCCCTGATGCCGGGTAGGGAACCAGCATGGAAATGAAGAAAGTCATTAATTGTGTGCTCTGGGAGATAGATTCCTTTTGGGGGGGAACATTAACCTAATAATAAGCATTCTTTTAAAACAGAGAGTATTTCTGAAAGCTGCTGGTGCTCTGCCTTTGATCTCAGGTTGGGGACCTGGGACCAAATCAAATCCCCATACTCAGGTATCCCCAAATTAAATATTGCAGGCATCATTTGATAAGTGCAGAAGGAAGGCTGGGGGCTAGCAAAAAAAAAAAAATACAGAAATCTGCCCATTTGATTGTCTTCCAAAGATAATACCTGTGGCAGTCAGCTTGTGTCCCCAAGCCCATGGCTGAGTCCCATGGCAGGGTGGGACCCTGTGTGGCACCCCAGTAGGGCTGGCAAGAACTGTGCTGGCCAATTTTTCCCTCTCTCTGAGGAAAGGAAAAAGGCAGCTGGAAATTCCCTTGTTGCCCCCAATTTTTTTTTTGCCTTCACAAATGAAACCAGCTTCTATGAAGGTTGCATTGGGAAAGGTGCAGATGTGATTAGGCATTGGAACAGGCTGCACAGGGAAGTGGTGGAGTCACCATCCCTGGGAGGTATTTAAAAAATGTGTAGACATGGCACTTTGGGATGTGGTTTAGTGGTCATGGTGGCGTTGGGTTAATGGTTGGACTTGATGATCTTAGAGGTCTTTTCCAACCTTAATGATTCTATGATGCTAGGATAACCCACTAGCCCTCTCTTGCCTTACAGTCTCCCCAGACTCCCAAGTAGGGATTCCCAAGGAAAAACAGAAGCGTAATGAGGGGGGAAATAATGGTTTTGTTTCATATAAGCAAGGGATTGTATGAACACTGAATTCTTTAAGAAAGTGAAGTAGCACTGGTAGCAAGTGGTATCAGCTGTCCTCTCTCTGCCTTTCTACCACAAATCTGGGTAGAAAGGTGTCACAAAATCCATTCCATGATTCTGTGAAATCAAAACTGATCAGAGAAGGTTGAAACTGGGTCAGAAAGAAGCAAGACTCCCCTTGAAAACCTCACCTGTCCAAGCATACAAGCCCAAAAAGACAGGGTGTCGGTATCAAGCCTAGGTTATCCCAGCAGCAGGCTATGGGGAGCTCCTGCCTATCTTCTTCCCAAACCTGGTGAGTGGAGCTAACTTTTCCATTTCAGCGAGAATCAGGGTAATTTTTCCGGTGATTTGATTCAGTTTAATGCCTTCTTACATTCCTAGAAATTTACATGAATGTACCTGTAGGGGCTGCGGGAGTTAGAGGACTGGGAGGTCGTGGCTACCTGGCATACACGGGCCTGGGGCGCGGATACCAACTCAAAGGAGAAAAGAGGGGAGAGGATAAACTCTACGACCTCTTGCCAGGCATGGAGCTCACACCAATGAACCATGTCACACTAAAGCCCCAAGGGATCAAACTCGCTCCTCAGGTACGTGCACAAAAAAAAAGTTAATGTCCTGGACAGATGTTGTCTTTGCCCCAAAATGCTTTTGAAAAAATGATGCCCTGCTTGAATCTACACTGGGGATGGATGACTGAATCCATTCTTGCATCTCCAAAGACATTAAAAAAAAATAATACTGCTTATATCTTGCAATACCTACCTGCCTTACTGCAGAATAGTGTCTGCTCTCCCTTGGAGGAGAGTTTTGATAAACACTCGTGGGTGTAAGATGAAATCCAGCTATGGCTGTCACACCACAAAAGGTCTGAGGCTAACGGAATTCTCACCCAAAATGAGTTTGATAAATAGGATGCCTCACTTGGGGTTTCACCAAGGAAGGAATGCACCTATACAGAAAAATAATGTACATTATGAAATCATTTGTGGGGAAAGAGGTGTTGACTACCTGCACAACCCCTCCCTACGCAGAAACTCTGATATCTCAAGGAGGCTTTTGGTGTGGTTGTGTGTGCAGGACTGGGATCCAGATGGATTGATGAGGGCTGAGGAGAACAAACCCAGATTGGATTCCCTGAGCTTCTGAGGGTCCAGCTCTTGCAGCAACTCCTTTCCCCTTCCATCATCCAAAGCAACATGAGAAACTAACTTCACCCTGAACTTTGAAATATATCTTTGCCTATTAACGCTTCAATTACCACAGCATCCAGTTTGCCAAGGTCTATAAAAACATCCTTTTCTCCTCTAGAAAATTGGAGAAACTGGGTTTTTTTCCCTTCCTGCAAAATTTCACAGCCCCCTTACTCTATTTTACCAGCATATAAGAGGGGTGAAAGCTACAGCTTGCATCACAACAGCCTTTTTAATAGGAGAGCCTCATTAGTACCTGTCAACTTGTTCACCTGCTCTCCCACCCACTGCACTGAGACCATTCAACAGCATCTTTGAATGATGGAATTTTTTTTTGCGTGGCCTAGCTGGGATCCTTGGTGTTAACACTGGTTTAAATGTTGACTTGACATCATAAAACTAACATCCATATCAAGGTGTTGGGACAACAGAGAACAAGTGTTGCCATAGCTAAGGAATATAACAAACTAGTTTATTCACACCACAAAGCACTAAACCTCAGCTGTAGCAACAATTATAAAATTAAAAGCAGCACTGACATTTAAATTTTACATTCAAATTTTAAAGAAAATTAAGTGTAAATTTTAAATAAGGCAGACCACAGAAAGACGCAAGTGAGAGGCACCCAGGGCGTCTCTGGTCCAACCCAGCTGGCAGCATGGCCAATGTCTTAAAGCCCCAGCACCCAGTATCTTCTCCTGGTGAAGCTACTTCGAATAAAAACCCAACTAGTCCAAGCACCACTCCCAGGGAGGCACGGGAACACCGGACTGTGTTCAAACCCACCTATCCGGTGAGTTTAAAAAAAAAAAAAAAAAAAGCAAAGCCAAAGCAAGAGCATTTCCAGACAGCCATTCCCAGTTACCATGGAATAAGCTGTGCTAAGGCTGGGGACAACGCTGTTCAGCATTTCTCTTTCCAACCAGAAGTAGAAATCACCTATTAGAGCCTGTATAATTAATTGGAAGGAAACAGTTTTTAAAAGACTACTTGGACTTTTCATGCACCGTAACCCACTAAGCCAGGGAGATATCGGAACAGGGAAGATGAATGCAGCTCTAGTGTTTTAGTGCTGTCAAATAGAAGTGCATTGATAGAGTTTTTTTGGGGGGGAGACTTCAAAGAAAACCACACTGATAGAATAAAACAGCTAATCAGCACAAGGACAAAGATGCCCAATTCAACAGGGTAATAATTAACTTCAGGAATGAAACAGACTTTTAAAGTATAAAGCATTTAGATGCATCTTATAATTCAAAGTGGATATAGTATCATATCTGCCATTTATTTTATGGGTTGTTTTTTTTTTTGCTAAGCCTTGAGGATGCTGCCATGACACCCCTGAAAAACCCTTTGGAGGGAAGGAAGCTGAAGTGCAGGGGCTGGAGCTGGGTGAGAAGGCTACTGCGCAGCAATTAACCCCAGCCAAAATCCCTTTTCTCACTTCTAGATCTTGGAAGAAATCTGCCAGAAAAACAACTGGGGACAGCCTGTTTACCAGCTCCACTCTGCAATTGGCCAAGATCAACGACAGCTCTTCCTATACAAAATCACCATCCCTGCCCTCGCCAGCCAGAACCCCACCATGTACATAACTATTTGAGGTTTTTCTGGGGTTTAGGATTATTATATTTTTCTTTAATGACATTTTATGTAGCATTTATCCTCAAAATACAATTGCATGGGCCTCTATTTCTTTTATATATTTTATATATTTTTTTAAATATTTATATATTTTATATTTAAATATAAATATATAAAATATATTTTATATTTTTATATATATAAAAGAAATATATTTATTATACATAGTATATTATATATATAAGGGAGAAAAACATCCACAAACTAAAATAGACTGATAGTGATGTCGGTTGTGCTTGATGCACTCTCTGGTGGTGCAAATATTACGGAAAGCCAGAAATAATCATGAAAAACAGAGCTTTTTAGTACAAAAATAAAGCATATGATAGCTCCTGTGGGAAAAAGAAAGCAACTTGAAGGAATATGCTGATAATTCAGCTCCAAATAGGATTCTAGATATTTCTGACCTAATGCATTGTTTGCTGTGGATTTAAAGATAAATCCAGACTGCAGCAGGTTTTCTTCTGGCCTAAAAACGCGCAATGTGCTCTGGAAGGATGTTGTGTCCAAAATGAGACCTAGGGCTGGTAAGCTCAACTACAAAGAGAATCCTTTTGTTAATGCATTAGCACAGTAAAATAACGTTTCCATGTGATATGTGGGATGATGCCGTCTATAAGTGGATCAAAACATCTTGCAGGGAATCCCTAGAGAAAAAAAACCAAGCTAACATTTTGCTGTACTCACAGACATCCCTTCACACCACCCAAGCTCAGTGCATATATCGATGAGGCCAAAACCTATGCAGCAGAATATACCCTCCAGACGCTGGGGATTCCCACGGAGGGAGTGGAGGTGCCTCCTGCAGCGCCAGCTTTTCCAGGTATGGGAAGGTCTGTACAGTGAAGGTCTCCTGGAGTATTATTTTTCCTGCTACTTACTTGCAGATCATAGAATCATTAAGTCTGGAAAAGACTTCTATGATTATCAAGCCCAACCATCGACCCAACACTACCATGACCACTAGACCATGTCCTGAAGTGCCATATCAAGAATGCACCTGGTTTGGGCCACTGAAGACAGATCTGGCTATGGTCCCCCACACACCTCCACCTTGACTCATCTTACTTGAACAACATCTTTATTGCCCATATAGCAAATTATGTCTACATTAGGACTACGAAAGTTATGGTATACATACCATAGAGCAGCTCAGGCTGGAAGCACCCGGGCAGGGGCATCTGTCGTCCAACCCTGCTCCCAGCAGGTCAATGCCACAGATATAGAAGGTTGTTTGGGGCTGTGTCCAGGCGAGTTCGGGCAGTGTCCAAGGATGGGGATCCACCACAGCTTAAGATTGCATCCTAAGTATGCAACTCCCCTCCACTCCTTCCAGTTTGTAGATGCCTCCCTTCAACTGGAAGCCTCAAATAGGGTGTAGGATCCAGAATTAGTGTCCCCAGTGCCACAACTGGGATGAGTCCCCTCCGTGGACCTGCTGGCTCTGGTCTGGCCGATGCCACCCAGGCTGGTGTAGATCTCCCTCACTGCAAAGATGCACACAATGTGCATTGATTCATGATCCATCCGTACTCCCCCAGCATCCACAGCTCCTTTTGAACTAACACTTTTGATTTCATCTGCTAAAGAAATGATGCAACCATGAAAGTTAGGATCTGATCCCAGCTCACAGGCATTGCATTTGCTGTGATCTCCAGAATGACAGTTATCCTGATGTAGTGGGAGCAAGGCATGCCAAACATGCACATAAGGAATGCATTAGTCAGTACTAGTGAGTTGTCTGGAGTGTCTCAAGGATGGATTAAAAAAAAAAAAAATCTATCCAACTTCCTGCCACAGGAGTCCACAAAAGCCACAGAAAAATCAATTTGTCTGGGTTTGTGCAGGCTTCCACAGCATGGCCACCACATGGGCTCTTTATTGAATCCAGTCACCACTTATGGCTTAATTATAATCTCCCCTTTTTCATTCATCCACCTGTATTTATTTGTCCTGGAAACTCAACAAACAGACATACATTAAAGTTTCTGCCTGCAACACACACTGGTCCTTGAGCAGCACTTGCTGAAGCCCAGCTCAGCTCAGGCACCAGCAGCTCATTTCTCTTGTTCTTGTAACACCTTCAATGAGGCAACATGCTCTCAGTGTTGGCCAATATCTCCATTCCCTGCACCATGAGGACCTCAGCTCTAACTGACCTTGAGTTGATCTCATTGCCTGGTTGGCCAGTCAGAGATTTTGGACCTTGTGAGATGTAGCTTGGCAGCAGAGCCTAGTCCAGCAGAGACAATGGGTATCCCAGCTGCTCTTCCCAAATTTGGGCTTTGTCTCAATTCTTGATTCTTCCACAACAAAACGTTGTGGTCTGCTTGACAAGATGCTATACGCTGCTTCCAGACAAATTGGCCTCAAATGATGTTTGTTTTCCCAGTGATTCATTTTTAATCAGCAAAGCTGACATTTTCCCATGGAAGATTTGAAGTGTTGAAACCACATTTTCCATTAGAAACTGATGGGAAAAAAAAAAAATCCAATTCACAAAGTATTTTATCCCCAATATTACAAAGAGGGAGTTTCCATTCTCCCTAACATTGCTGTCCTGAATTGCATGTATTTTGACTGTGAAGGGTAACAGAGATATTTTCTTGATGAAACCTGCCTAGATTTCTCCTACACTACTTCATTTTCTTGCCCTCCTCATGTCATAGAATCATAGAATGGTTTGGGTTGGAAGGGACCTCAAAGATCACCTAGCTCCAATCCCCCTGCCATGGGCAGGGACACCTCCCACTAGACCAGGTTGCTCAGAGCCCCATCCAACCTGGCCTTGAACACCTCCAGTGTTGGGGCATCCACAACTTTCCTGAGCAACCTGTGCCAGTGTCTCGCCACCCTCAGAGTCATGCATGGGGGACATGTACAGAGCAATATTAACACCCTTTTAACTCAGAAATACTCAAAGCCTCAGGAAAAAAATATTCAACAGAGAGGGGTGTTTTTCAAGCAACATGTTTAGAAATAATAGCTGAGAAAATTAATTTTCCTTTTTTTTGCATTATCTTTAAAGTGCAGAAAAACATGCCAGAAATTACATATTTGATTTAATTTGATTATTCCCATTAATAAACTCATTGCTCCCTACTTCATTCCCATTGACAGCAAAGTCTTCACATCAAAAACTACCAGGCGATGGTGAGTTTTGAGTGCGTTTTCATTAATCTGTGCTTTTCCCCCCTCTTTCCCTTGCAGGATACACCATTGCTAATGCAGCTGCGACTGTGACAGCCACTCAGCTCAAACAGGCAGTGACCATAGGACAAGATCTAGCGACATATGCAGCCTATGAAGCCTACCCCGCTTTCACAGTCACTGCACGCAGCGATGGCTATGGAGCGTATTAATCCTCTCTTTAATCGAGTTCCCTTAAATTGAGTGCAGGCAGAGAAAAAAAACCAACCCTAGCCTCAGCCTGGTAATTTGTACACCCTTGTGATTTTTAAGCTGATCTGTCACCTAAAGTTAGATTTTAGTTGGAATTTCATTCTTGTAGCTCTTTAGTTTCATAACAGGATATTAGAGGAGAAGAGAAATATATATATAAAAAAAAACCTAGCTCAAAAATCAGATTTTCACACTAGAAAGTAAAATCTCAGCCTAGAAAATGAGTGGTTTTCAGGTGTGTGTATATATATGCATACCTCCATATGTATATATACATACACACCATTGTGTGTGTGTTTACAAGCAACAACCTGTGCTGAAAACAGTTGGTCACATGGACATTGTGACGTGGGACCGGGGAAGGATGGGGTGTCTCCAGCAACAGGAGCCCTCCTCCATTCACCCCCAAATTTGTCAAGCCAGGCAGAGCAGTGGGTAGAACACAAGGCTGCCCTTTGGCCATGTGGATAGAAGTCTCTAGTCTGCCTTGCACGTGCCACCAGCACTCTGGGGATGGGCTTGGGCATCTCAAGCATCTTTTAAATTCATCCTGGCACAGACAAGAAGAAAATATACTTATCGCAAACATGCCTGCCCAGCCTAGTTTGTGTGCTTTTGCGTGCTGATTTAGTTTCTAATGCAGGAGGCAAGCATTCAGCAGAGTTTTCCCTCATACTTTGCTCCTTCCCAGCCATACGTACAAGTCACAAACTAGAAAATAACAGCATATTTTTCCCGCCTCCCATCAAATGGCAGTGAATCAAATCAGTGAAAGACAGGAAAACTTTCTGGGCTATTAAGCTTGAGGACCAGAAAAGTGCTACTCATTAAGGGCCAATTCTTAATTAGAGCACACGTGCTCACAGCCATGGTCCAGTAGTAACAGGCACCTCTATGGGAATAAAATTATATACAAGGAACATTTTTGGCAGGATGGAAAGAGCTCTGCCTGGCTATCAGCACTGCTTTACACATGAAAGCAAGGCTGCTAGCTGCTGCAATTCTTGCAAAAGTTAATTTAGTGGAAGAGGGTCTACGTCAACAGTAGAGGTACCTCTTGTTTCTGAGAGCACTGGTGTTGTGTTTGAATGCTTTGGGGATGCTGAGAGCATCTTTTGGTTTACAGCAGGAGGGCATTATCCATTTATTTTTGCCATTGGATTAAGGTGGGAGTAATAATGCTCTGGAGATATAGGAGAAACCCAGTGTTATAACTACAGCAGATGGGTTAATCCTTTATCTCATATCAGTCTAGGACCAATAAAAAGCCCCTTTCTGTGGGAGAATTTACAACCTGGTTGATGATGGCTATCCATTCCAACAAATCTGCCCCCAAACTTTTCATTCGGTCTAGATGATGTAACGTGGGCTGTACAAACTGTGTGAAGCAAAGCTTTTCCCGCACATCCCTCAAGCTGTAGAAAGCATGACACTCTGCGATGAGGTGTTGACTACCAGGAACGGAGTGTTTTCTATTCTCCTGCTTCGGCTGACTCAATTTCACCAGGAATAGAACAAAAACCACATAAGCTGTGTAACTTGTGGTTCTGTTAGACCCTTGCTATTTATGAAGTATCTCATTAGAGTGATGCTGAAGGTATTACAAGCCCTCTGTGGTTGCTGTTCCACATGCTTGGCTTTGCAGAAAACAAAAATCCTGTTCACAGAGGGTGAAATAACTGAGTGTTATGGGTAGCATGGCTTTATTTTCTCTTCTGTCTTTGTCTTTCAAGTCGTGTTTGACTGCCAATGAGTAACACATCCCTATGCATCTCTCTAAAAGACAACTGTTGGCAGAAAGCATTTCTCACTTTAGTAACTTTAGTCTTTCAGCTATTTATATATAAGCTCAGAAAGATGTCAAACAGCAAAAGCAGTATTAAAAAGTGTGTGCATGAAGCACTTATTTTTGTACGCGTAGTACAATATTTGTATAGAGTTTTAATGCTATGAAGTGTAGCAAAAAAAAAAAAATCACCCTGTCCATTTACTGGAGGACAATCAGGCATGTTTAAATGGAATGAAGTGGAAATGGCATCACAATCATCCGTTACAAGGAAATTATAACTGGGATTAAATTCTGTGAGGCAAGTCTGTAATTCTAGAGTAATCCAAGGACACAAACTAGACTTTGAAATAGCATTAAAACTTTTTAAACCAACTATGTGCCTCCGTCATTTTGTACCCCAAGTTTCATCTGAAAGAGTCATCTCATGTGTGGTAAATAAGAGCACGCTTTGCTCTGTAGGGATCTATTTGAGGTCAGGCAGGCAAGGTCACAAGCTGCTCAGCAATGCCCAGAGTGTTTTCAGCATGCACTTTGGTGACACTCGGCATGCCCACGCAGCAGAAAATCAGCAGCATTACACTTCTGCACTTTTAAGTAAAAAAAAAAAAAATCAAAGGGTCAGGGTTTTTTTTCCCCTACCACCTCTTTGGCCAATATTTATTTTTGTGTCAACTCTGCGAGAATCACTTTTGCTATAAATTTATTACAGTGGTAATAACTTTGTTCCTTACCTGATCCCTCATGTCTTGGGCGTGTGTTGTGCTGGTTCAGCCATCATTATTTTATGCTGCCATCAGATGCCTGATCACACAGACCGACACTGAACTCAGCAACATCCCCTCAGAAGGCTTCTTTCAGACAGTCCTGCCACAGGTTCCTGTGGGCCCAGCTCCTCCACTGCCCACTGTGGTGC
>JAVSBS010015314.1:72939-86248 GCA_033124195.1 Coracias cyanogaster | reverse complement strand
ACCTAAATCTATCTTTTCCTAGCTTAAAACTGTTGCTCCTTGTCCTATCACTACAAACCCTTGTGAATAGACCTTCCAAGATAAGTGTCTACACCACCATCACATAATTTAGTACATGAATTAGTTGTGGGATATCTTGCACAAAGTATGATGTGTACAAGGTCAGATAAACTGTGAGCAGACAGAAGCAGGAATACATTTCTTAAATTCCAATTTAAGTTTAGATGCAGTTTTCAAAAAATTATGCATTTTTGTCATTCCATGAAAAATCCAATCTCTTGGAGACATCTTTCAGACCCTGCTGATAAAAATCTAAATGGCATTTTCCCCTAAAAAGCTAACAGGCATAAAAGACACACACCAAACTGTATAAAAATCTTCAAAGTTTTTACTGATTCTGCGCATAGCTCTCTATGTTTTTGTAATTACACATAATTGGAATCAGTTTGTTCTTTTAAAAATAACAAAGATCATCCAGACAACCAATTTAAAGAGGATAAGTCAAGATGCGACAACACTTACAAACAAATATGCACAGAAATGAAATTGGGTATTTAAGCTCACCTGCAGGAATGCACTACCACAATCAGTTTGTTTCTTTGTGAACTGTGACGAATTGTTAGCTGAATCTGTCCCAGTGGAGACTGACCCAGAGTTGTTCCACTGCAGGAAAAAGCAGAATATTACACTTTTTAAAACACATATTTAAAGTAAGATTTAACTAAACTATATGGTGAGTAGTTTTCCTAGAAAACATATATTATCCATCTAACTTTTCACTAGACCAACGTGAAAGAAGCGAGCACGTGCTGGCATGGAAGCATGCCTTCATCAGTTTCTTGT
The DNA here is from genome assembly GCA_033124195.1 of Coracias cyanogaster. Classification (NCBI taxonomy): domain Eukaryota; kingdom Metazoa; phylum Chordata; class Aves; order Coraciiformes; family Coraciidae; genus Coracias; species Coracias cyanogaster. The sequence goes on along the minus strand of JAVSBS010015314.1, from coordinate 85,405 downwards.
GCTTCAGTTCCTTGTCCAACAGCTCTACTCTCCAAACTAAGCTAGGTATTCTTGTTAGTTTTGAGGCTGGCTGCTCTTCAGTACGTTGAAAGCCATTATCGGTAATGAACTTGCTTACCTCAAAATAAACATTAAAGCAGTACCTAGGAAATAGGAAAGAAAAATGACGGAAACTGCAATGAAAACCTCAGTGATGGGCCGCTCTCACATACTGCCAGGATCCAATTAGAAGACCAGCTCATTCTTTTCTAAAATCTCTAGCATAGGAATACAGATATTCTTGTGATTAAAATAGTGATACTTAAAGCCACTTATTTTCTTAAGAGTTCAAATCACAGCATAAACACAGCCATTTTACTTTCCTGTAGCTCACGCCACAAGGAAAAGAAGATTAGAATCAATTTACACTTACAAATACAAGTCATGCTTAAATAAAAATCAAGCACCATGTTCAAGAATTTCTGTTTTAAAGAACGGCCAATATTTGCAGAGTTCTCTCATCTCTGTGAAAAGCTTATCTTAGCTTGTGTAAACTGACCAGGAGTGCTTTCCGTTTTAGGCAGGACAGTATATGGCATGCTTGGCATTTCTCAACCACCTGAAGGATATCTTAACTTCAAGGGAGAGGCATGCCTCTTGTGAATAGCTACTACCAAGTGATTCCTCCAAAGAAATTCCAAAGATGTTCAGTTTAAAAACTAGAATGAAGCACTTCAGTATTTTTTTAGTTAAAATTAAAAAAAAACAAACAAAAAAAACAGAGCACCTAAAACCATGTGGCCTGCAATAAAGGACCTCCTTAGCTCTAGCTTTACCACTCAACTGAGAAATATGAAATCTGTGTATCAACTAAGAAGTAGTATTTCAACATTTGTCATCATTAACAACATCTAACCCAGTTTTGGGCCAGAACAGAGACTGACAAGCTCAAGACAAAGACAGCAGAGAAGCAGAAAAATAAATGTGGGCTGGAGCACATCAGCAGTGAAAGAAATGACTTTGTACAAATTGAAGAGACAGCCAAGAGCAGATTCAGTTGCAGCCTTTCACTCCATAAAGCAGATGTTCTAGAACAGACTGAGTCAGACTCCTCATGGCTGTGCACAGTGAAAGAACAAAAGGCCATGGTCAAGTTGTAGCAAGATAAATTCCAATTGGAAATAAGGAAGAAACATTTTCACAATGGGGTGGTTAAGCACCAGAATTGCTGAGAAAGTTTACAGGATCTCCATCCTTGGAGATATTCAAAACTTCTCTGGACAAGGCCCAAGAAAGCTGATCTAACTTTGAAGTGGGATTTGCTTTGAGCCGAGGGCTGACCAACCTCCAGGTTCCTTCCAACCTATCTTACTCTACTGATCCTGTGAACTCTGATAGAGAAAAAGATGAATCAATTCAACCTCTTACAAATAAAAGAGTAAAATATTTCTAGTTAGATTCACAGAGAAGCTACGTGAATAGAGAATTAATGGGTTCTATTCTCCTCTTCAGAGGAGAATGGCTGCTTAGCTGGCTTTACTGGCAAGTACAGCTGCCCGTTGAGGCAAGTTTAAAAAAAAAAAAATAGAGAATTTAAGAAAGCATGGCTCTAGCAATCCTTATTAACTGAACAGTAACTGATCATTTAACGTTCTTTATAGTCAGCTATTTCTCTGAGTAATTTTAAAAGACCAGCTATATTCAGTTTAATTGTCTTAATATTAACACTAAGAGGATTCAGTGGTGAAACAGGCAACTATTGCCATGAAAAGTGATTAGCGTTGTATCAGAAAATATCATTCCCTGTTTCTATCCCACTCTTCTTAGCATTACACAGTGTAGCTATGAGAACTAGGTGGACTTTATCTTGCAGGTCATTGCAATGGTAAGGTAAGGAGGAAGTAGAAAATCACGACGACTGACTTTCAAATGCCAGGCTCAAACTGTACCAGGAAAAAACATTACTGAAATGGAAAGAGCTATTTCTTTGGCTGCACTGACATTTTTTATAAACCAACTTAGGTGTATTGCAAAAACAAGTAATTAGCACTGTACTTTTCAAGCTGCCGTAATCTTTGCCGTAGCTCCTGCGTGGCGATAGGCAGAGATATGTCTGAGGCTATGCTAGGAGTGGGTTCTTTAACGGAGAGGTGGCTGGGAGAATAAGAGAAGTTAGAGGCATGAAGACTCGAGGAACTTCGGCTGAGATCTGTTGGCCACTGAGGGCTGGCATTGGGAGGCTGACTTTTTTCAACTGTATCAGTCTTTTTATCACTATCAGTCACTGGGGAAGCTGGAACAGGTTTGTTTGAATCAAGTGGTGGTGAGACAGGAACCTGAGGCTTGAAAGATGATTTTCTTGCATCTTTGGAAAGTGATGGCCTTTTTACTTGGGCTGAATGTTGATGATCTGGAGATCTTGCTTGCTTTTCAAGTGAAAGGACCTAGATACAGTAAAAATACGTATGATATTACTATTTTATGGCATAAAAAACAGGAAAAATTTTGTTTCTACAAGAGTACTGGTTGGTTACAAGTTACTAAATTCAGACACTAAAGCAGTACCAAAAATATTCACACTTACACTCATTCACTCTACAATGGGAAATGCTTTGCAGAGCAAAACACAGCTCCATCTTCTCTGTGGCTACTGCAGTAACTATAAGGCAATTTGAACTCTACATTCATTTAGAATTTTTCTCCTCATTATTCCCTTCCCATACTCTACACACTTCTGGTGCAAGTGCTACTTACTTTCAGCTCTAGCCACCTGGAAAGCTATTCTATAATTTTTTTCTTCTAATCTTTTGAAATTGAATCCTACATCACAAGTCCTTCTCACTTGTTGTCCTTACTTTCTCTTTTACAGGTCACTTCCATGAATTAATGACAAGAAAGCAAGAAAGTGCTTTAGAAAGGACAAATAACAGAAGTTAACAGAAGTTTGACAGTGTTCACGAAGAGATACACTACCTTATCATACCAACTAATTTACCTGGGGGAAAGACAAACCAGCTTTCAGGTATGCAAGTTTTGTCTTAAAAACTCCAACGTGCTTCAAAGTTGGTCTGAATTTTTCTAGTACTATGAATGTACTTCCTTTCCATATAAACTCTATTATTTTTAAACTGTCATGACCTCAGTTCCACTTCTATAAAATAAAGGTGATTTCACTGATCTGTAGCCTACTGAGTCATAAGAGACTTGAAGGAATTCGAATTCCAAACATGATTTCTGAACCTAAAACCATGGGGCACGTCAGTCTTAATTAATGCAGCTGACTACTGTTTTGTTCACGAATTTCCTGGTTTCGAAATACAATGTATTTCAATTAGAGATTATCTTTGTGTACTTGATAGCACCGCCACAACTAAGGACGCTTGGCATTGTGACACTCAAGGAAATGTACTATTTTCTTCATAAAGCTAGAAGACAAGAGGTCACAACAGCCTTAAATATGCTATCAGACATTTACAATGGGAAAAGTTTTAGAGTACCCTGAGTGCAATCTTCATGTTTATAGTGCTGTTTGGACCGGAGTTGCTCAGGTGGAACCGCTGATGCATAGTTAAATCTTCACTCTCTAGCAACTGGCTTAGAGGCAGTTTGAAGTTCCCCAAAGAACACTGGTGCTGTTCGTCTCTCACCTGAAGGAACAGAGAAGCTAAGTCATTTTGTATCATCTGCTTTCAAAGAATTTAGACAAAGAAAAAGAAATGGCAGAAATGGCTGTTTTATTGAAAAACAAAAAATCCAAACCGTACTGAATGTAATTTTTTATTAAACCAAGTTTCCCTGATCGTGAGATTACTTTACATTGAAGAAGCAAATAGCAAATATACTCAATGCCTAGTTTCTTCGTCCCTATCTCATACAGCAAAAGCCACACAGAAAACTAACCATCACATCTACACCTACCTGACCTTTACTCAAATTAACTACACGGTTTCCAAATGGTCTGTGTGAAAGTGAATTCCCACAATTGTTAGAGGAATAGCAACTAGGACAGTCCTTACACTTCAGTCTGAACCATGTAAATACATGTCAGCAGTATGAAGGGATACAGTATTTGGATAAAGCACAGACTTCCTTGGGATGAGAGAAGAAACAAATCAGCCATACATAAGAGCAATTTCTGCTAGCAGTTAAGACTCTTAAGGTTCAAAACGGGTGTCAAAATGTATTCCTTTTTTTTTTAAAGTAAGACTATCAACTATGCTCTTCTGGTGAGAGATTGGTTATAGTCTTTCTTCCTTTCAGTAGTAAATGTAAATAAACATTTCATAGCCTGGTCTTAAAAAACTCTTTAAGTATAATTTTATATATAAGATTTAAGTATAATTTTAATGGTGTTCACAATATATTCAGTCTCATTGCACAACAGCCTGTAATGTCTGAATGGAACACCCTAGAACGCTGCTTACAATGCCTACTGCAAAGCCTTAGAAAAGCAAGGTATCTAAAGAGAGTGAGATGACATACCTCAACTTCAAGATCTTGTCTTCTGGGATTGTGTACAAAGAAAGTAAAGTTTTCCTCCCATACTGGTTCATTGGTCTTGTATCGAATCTAAAGATAGGAGTACAGGAAGCATACAAATTATAAAACATCTACAAATACATACAAATTATACGATGTCTAATAAAGCTGATGTCAACAACAGAGTACATTTTTCATTTTAGCTTTGCAAATTCTGTCTGAAACCTGACGTATTTAACATATTATTAAACAAAGGCCAAGTGGGATCTACCCAAGGCATATATAACATGACATATGGAATGATACATAGGACACGTAATAGAATATGTTTTGCATTGAAGTTGCTGTATGTGAACTGAAACTCCTGCTAAAGAACTTTTACTTCATGTCAGTCTATGAACAAATGGATGCAAGGTCTTCAGGCTGGCACATTCTCTCTCTCCTCATACTTCGGCTAATTTAAGGCCCTACTTTAAGCAGAAGGTTCAAGCAGATGATCTTCAGTGGTCTTTTTTGACCTGGGCATTTAACTCTGTGATTCTGTAGATTTTCAAATCTTGATGAGTATTTTGAAGCCTGCTGTTTGCCCACACTGTTATTTATATAATAACTACTGTAGGAACCCCAGTTGTGGATCAGAACCTGCTGTGGAAGGACACCTACAAATAGTTAAAAATCTGGTCTCTACTCACAGTTTAAATTGAGTAAGTGCTCATTCAATCCTTGGCTTCCTGGTGGCAATTTCAGGTCCGGTGGTAACTTTTAGTGCAATGTATACGCTCAGTGCCTTGATAGCCACTGCCAAGCACACAGAGCCACCAAATGTTTGTAGATGCAGCCAGGTATAAAGAGTAGGAACTTACCTTACTTTCCTGTGCCTTGTGTCCAACTGACAGCAAAACAAGTGGGTTGGGATTGCTGTTCATTTTCTTTCCTGACTGGTGAAGAAAAAGCAAAAACCTTGCCTTCAGAATAAAGCAGAACCTCTCTCCTCTGAAGCTTAAATATTTGCATCTTAAAAATGAAACTCCTGTGCACTTTACTATATGCTTCTCTATTATTCTCAGGATTTTATTCAACAGGCTTGAATGGCAGACTGGCTAGTAACTGGTGAACACATTAATGTGAAGGCATTCAACTCCCCTAAATATGCTGAAGGAAAATGCCACATATAAGCAGGAGTTTTAGACTCCTTTTCATGTTATTTGAAAGAAACTGGTACGGTGCAAATCCTGATTCTTTAATAAGCATTACAATCCCCAGAGCTAATGAAGCATTGTTAAAACTGCAATATGAATATGTATGAGAAACCACAAACTCACTTTATTTACACTGCAGGAGGTACTATTAAGTGGGATGTAATATCAGGAGATGGATATTGCCCCCTTTTCAGTTTGGGGAGAAAAAAGATGTGCTATAATGTACCCGATGTATATTTCTGCAGTTTACCAAATACTCTTTATTAGAGAATCAACCATCTGCCATATCTGAGCCTTGCTCACCAGCTGTATAGCATTACACCAAACTGTGGAAATAAACAACGGTTTAGAAGCAAATTACATACACAGAGGAACACTCCCAACTACACGTTTCTTTCACAAACTTTAAATTAGCCTAAGAAAAATATAAGTCAGAAAGAAGTTAGACATGAAAGTTAATCATCTCAAGCAGGTGTTAATGCAGTTTAAAAGGTCTAGAAAATGTAGGATTCATGGTTAATATACTTTGAATTCTACCATGTTGGAAACTGCACAGATCAGGTATGTAAACAGCAAGTTAGGTAAGATATACTTAACACATGTAAGGTCACAATTACAACCAAGTGATTCAACTATTTTATATTTTTTAATTAAGAATGTGCTTATTTTAGATACTTTGGGATCTGAACTTAGGCATCATACTTCCACTAATACTACTTGACTTTAATATGACACTGCTTAAAACCATTCTTTCCTTTAGAAAAAAAATCTGTTAAGAAAGCACTCCTTTCTTGGATGAATGCTGCATTTCTTTTTTTCATTTCTGATCAAAAAATATTTAGCTCTCAAAGACCACAGAATGCAAAGGTTTAATGAACTGAAAAAGTGAGATTACACTTCAACTGATGGCATTGTAAAATGGTAGGTGACATTTCATTTTTCCTTTGTCCATAAAAAGGTGCCTGAAACTCCCTTTTCTTCATAAAAAGAGGAAGCCACAGAAGCTGACAAAAAGACCCTGTTGTTTATGCTGATATGGAAATACAAATAACTTTAGTTCATGCTAAACAGGTAGCAATATGTACACACAACTCTAACGCACCTCTAACACCTGCTACTGACAGATTTGCTGTTGACAGTCCACTCGAGACTGCCTCTTGTCCAAGTTCTTCCAGCTGAGAACTTGGCACATGCCTTCCAAGTTTGCCTCTTGACTCTATGTCTTCTGTATCATAAAGCTGGCCTGAATTTATTTAGTATTTATATAAAAGATGTAAAGCCTTCTAAAAACATCCAGCAGAAACAAGATTATTTCAAAACATGTCAGAAATTGATTTTATTGGTAGTCATTCAGAGTTGACTAATAAAGTATCGCTCAGTACGTAAAAGATGTCTTAGCTTTCATGTCAGCTTTGTTCTTTAGTTACTACTTCAAATGAATTCTTAGGACTACTTTTTCCTCAAGTCTTCTGAAGCAGTCTGTACTCCACTCAACTGATCTAAAATTCAAATTACCACAAACCACAGTATTTTACCAATGTCCTGACCACTTCTTGATGCCAAATTTAAGTAAAAAAAGATTGCACTAAATCTGTGTCTGCCAATAGAAATTCCGCCCACTGTTGGAAGTGTTGCAAGCAGTGGTGCATTTCCAATTACTTCTGTGACCTTAAATGGACAACTGTATTACTTTTACCTTCAGGGCTTTCTGAACAGCAGCCTTCTTCAAGCCATCAGGGTTAAATTCTAATGGATTATGCTTTTAAGTCAGGAGAGAATGAACATAGCAAGGGTTAATAAGTCATGCAATGAAGCAGTTTCACTAGGTTAATTAATTATGACATGATAACATAAAGTGGGGAAAAAAACCAACTTAAAAAAACCTCCCAAAATCTTTCAAAGAAAACAATGAAGGAATGACGACAACAACAAAAGTCTGACAAAACTTTTTTCCCCTCTTGTCCTCTCTGAATGTTTCTGTTTTGCTTTAAAACAAATATACTCACTTTTGGGTCACTTAAATTTCCCATACCAGTTTTTTTTACTATAATAAAGAAACTTCACCAAATAGGTTTTCTCAAATGCCTGATGTCCTACAGACTGCCTTCTGAACGAACCTTTTTAAAAATTGGTTAATTATAATTTTCACAACATAGAAGCTTTGCCACGATAAGACAAGTAATTGTGAGAGGAAGTCCTTTTATGGGAGAAATTTCAATGCTAGAAGTATTGATAGGACTTAGAACATGATAAAAATCAAAGTAGTTTGAGGCTCTTCAGCAGATGAACGATACAAACACTGCATGCTAACTAAAGGTCTAGTACTTTACTCCATTGAATGAAGACATGCAAATACACCAAAAATAGGAATTTGAACTGATTTCACAGGACAACACCTCTGATTACTTTCCACTAATTAAGCAAACAAAGTACAAAAATGTTACAGAAAATTAGCATTCAAGTCATAAGAAAATTTCAGGAAACAGGATTTTGAAATAAAACAGACTTCAAGTTGGCATACTTATGTCTGGCTTTTTCTTTAAGCACAGATTTTTGTTTCATGGAAGAATTCTGCTTTAAAAGCTGTAGTGTGTGGCAACAATAAAATCACATAATGGCCTTTATAAATATGCTGGTTTATGAAGAGGAACTAATATTATTAATGCTCTGCCAAAAGAAACGCCTTCCTGAAATTCAAATCCATAAGTGACTTCAATTTGAAGAGAGATTTAACCTTTATGAAGAAATACTTCTTATGTTTTTCTTTTGGAGTGTCATATCTTAAAGTTGGTGAATATGTATTACAAGATTCCTGGCATTCAGCTTTAAAATTTCTATTTCAGAATGTACATACGATATGATGAAAATTGGAGAAAACCAGAAATAAGGTTTGGCTGGTTTTGTGGGATATTTTTAATCATTGTTTTTCTTAAAATAAAATTAAGCAATCTTCCACAGCTATTTATCTGATACATTAGGGACTTACTATTGTACTTAAACACCTTCAAAGATGGAGACTGACAGGTCTAGGAATATTGTGCAATCTTAATATTCTTTCCATTAGAATTTTTTTAATGCTCTACATGTATGTTCCTTGCTGGAGTTTAAGCGCTGGTTCTTGTTTTCTGACAAACATGAAAAAAGTCAATGTTTGTGGCAGCCTCATTATCATCGCCATCCCCATCTTTACTTCCTAAGGTTAAACTTTCTTCCTCTACTAGTCACATTTACTGGCTTTCTCATTATCATCACTGCTGTCCTCCAGATTTTAAATTGCTGTGGCCAAAAATCAGGGCCTTAGTAAGGGCCAAGTAGAACAGAAGGATTAGTCCATACATCTTACAGGCTACGTGTCTCTTTTCTAAATACAGTATGATGTTTTGTCTTTCAAAAGACTACAGATCTGTTTCTGTAGGGCTATCCATCAGACAGCTACTTCCATCCTGGATGTGTCTGGGTGCAATGACTGCCCTCTGTGGAAAAGGACCTTATTTTTTCAGATTTTATCTGCAATTCATCAAGATTGTTTCAAATCCCAAACAGCCCCCCAACTTACTGGCCTTCTTTCCTTCACATCTGCACCTGCATATTCAGTGCACATCTTTTTTTCTCTCCCCTATATTATTCTTGCAAACAATTTTAGAAGTCAGAAACAAACCTATGTGATCAATTATAAAGGCTGGGAACCAATGATTCCTGGATATTGAACATGTCTCAATTCCTCTGGAATCATAGCAAGGACAGGTCAAGAGGGACATCAGCTGGGACAAATATGTTTAAGCCAGACTTCAGGTTTCAAGGAAAGGAGCTGCAGGTCCATGAGGATGGTGGCTGAAAAGCTGGAAAAGCTGAGTGGGAGGAGACTAGGGGAAGAAAAGGGAATGTTCAATATAAAAAGCCGAGAAAAGGTCTTGCCTTGGGTGAAAAAATTGTCTTGCTATGGTAATGAGTGTCTCTGCAGTTACAGGAAAAGGGAACAGGTATCCAATTTCTATACTGGTAGCTGACACAGTGGAATAAATCAGACTTCAGGCTAGCATTCTGTAACAGCCACTGACAATGGCAGTTAATCCTAATAATAAATCCAAAAGTTGCACTACAACTAACAGGCTGTTCAAATCCTAATTCAGTATGCTCTGGAGTATGACTCATTACTTCTGTTGACTCGGTAAGTCTTGCTTGGGGTTAAAATGAGGGTTTAGAAGTTTCCAGATCTGTGAATACATCCTCAGTTGCTAACTGGAAGACAGTCGCTGATCTGCACAAGGTGATCTAAAATATGGATAATTTATATGTTATATAGACAGAAAATTAAAATAAAAAATTGTTATGATCTAATAATGAACTAACGTATCATAAAAATAGTGTTGCTCACTTTCAGAAGTTATACTACCACTATTCATACTCTAACTTCAGATACAAGAGATTTAGGTGTGTGTCTGAATTAGGTGTGATGAATCTAGGGTCCCAGCAGTCAGTAAAACTGTCTAGAAAGGAACTGAGAGCACTCAGGGCATTGGATTTTCCTCTCTCTGTACAAAATGAGTTCCTTTAAATCACTCCCCTACCCCATGTCAACTCAGTATCTGACCTTGCAGGTGTGAATGTTTGCATAATGCCTCAGTTTTATGACTGATGAAGCTGTTGTTACCTCTCAGCTGCTACTAGTCCTCTCCTCTCTCCTGGCCTCTCATCATAAATCTCATCCTCTCGTTTGCTGTGAGACCAGCACCCCAGCAACTGCAGAGCAAGGCAGTTAACAGGGCTGTTGAAGGAAATCCAGATCTGACTATCTTAAAATGTTTGCTCTTCCATCCACTCACCAATTGCTTTGGGGATTTGGAAAGTTTTGTCCAATGTCTAAATACATTGTTACATGGAGACATGTAACATATATGTTACATGGAGATGATGTCCTAATGCAAAGACCCTAAGATCAACAAAAACACAAGGGCTACACTCTTTATCAAGCATTTGGATTTTTTAAAAAAATTTATTATTCTTTTTAGGATGTAGGTACCATTTTTGTAACTAAAAGAAACAGCAGCCCCTTAACCAAGGTAACTGAATGCAGCTTATGAACTGCCTGTCTTATTAATTACATTTTAGCAAGATTTGGTAACGGATGTAACTTTTTTGATACTTTAAAATGAACCTCTACACAGAAACTAACTGAAAGCATCACAGGAACAGGTTTTGTTGGGATTTAGGGGGGCAGGGGAGAAGCTGCTTTTAAATCAAGGTTTATGATATGAGCCAAAAGTAGCCAGCCAGTAAAAATTTTGTCTCCACGAGCGACAATGGCATACCCACCTTGCTTTGGCGATAGTTTTTAACGCTGAACATTCTTATTCTCTTTCTTTTTGAAGATACTAGGGTTGTGTTTATAGATTTAAGAGTAAGACATTCAGAGGCTCATTACTGTGTAATAATCTTGTAACATTAAAGCCAAGCAAAAACATATTAATTGGTGGTTGTCCCTAGCCTGGATTTTCCTGACTACAGACTAATTTGAAAAAAAGAAAAGGAGCTTGGGAATTTGCAGAACAAGGAGCATCATGGAGTGAAATAGAATTTACAAGGGAATTTACAGTTTGGGGAGCACAAAGAACCAAACTCATTTTTAAAGCAACACTTGAACCAGTGTGGAAAGGTTGCAAGCTCTTAACAACCACTGAGTGCATCACCTTTTAAAGAAACTAGAGGGATGTTGGTTGTAATATTTATTAGTTCAATTTCTTTGCAAAAAAGCTAACAATTTGCCAGCACCCTGTGTGCTAGTATAGTATGCATTTTACTTCTCAATGAATCAATTTAAGTTAAATGTAAGAGCTTTTACAACAAACTTATCTTGGGTTTTTATCGTAAAAAAGTTGATTACTTACCCAATGATATGCTTGATCAATGAAATTTAAGTAGCCTTTAAAATGCAATAAAAATAGCACAAAAACAATGCACACGTGTGGAAACCATGCAGCAAAACAAATTGCATGCTCTCATTCCACTAGAGTGAGTGGCTTTAGTAGCGCTAATCCACACTCTGGCAGAGAAAAGGTACAATACAAATAATACCAGAGAACTCACAAATAGTGCTCTATAGAGTGAGGTAGTGTTTTCACAAAAGACTAGTCCCGATGCTCTCCTCTCTTTTAAGTATCCACACCCAAAGTTTCCCTCGTAGATACTCTTAGGAAGATGGAAATGGAAGGAGAAAGCAGAGTGATGGGATTGTGGCAGAATGAATGCATAAGCAGCTTTACTACACAAAAAAGTTAAGGAAAACAGTCAAAGATTCCAGAGAAAACAGCAGATAACTAAAAGCAAGTAGATATTTGCCATTACAAGTAGTTTCATCTGTTAAATGACTTTCTGTAGCACAGCCAGGTGAAAAGTTTTTTTAATTTTTATTTATTAATTCCTCAAATATATTAACCCACTTTCCAAGTTTACTCTTGGTAGTTCAGATTTATATGGCAGATCCAAGTAAGTAAATTTAGAGACCAGCTTTCTACACCGTTTCTATTTTACTTGAAACATATTTCTGATAAATCATCCTAGTGTCTCAGAAACTCACAACTATGATGCACCTGTGCAAAAGAAATGCTTGTGCTGGGAATTTTCCACTGAAACTCAAACAAAACAAGGCTGACAACAAGATCTAAAACGTACCAGTGATAATTATTAACTTCATAAATCATTTTTTAACATAATAAAAAGTACTTATTCGTCTAAAACTATTTCAGCTGTAACACTGAAGTTATGGACAAAAGTCTTCAAAACTACTAATAAGCATCAGTGGAATTTTAACA
>JAVSBS010015314.1:41642-64925 GCA_033124195.1 Coracias cyanogaster | reverse complement strand
GTAGACGCCCCAACACTCGCTGTGTTCATGACTAGGTTGGATGGGCTTTGAGCAACCTGATCTAGTGGAAGGTGTCCCTGCCCATGGCGGGGGGTTGGAACTGGATGGTCCTGTCCAACCCAAACCATTCTATGATCATATGATATTTCAGACGAAGCACTGGTGTGTAATCACACTGGGAGGTTTTTCTAAGACTGAATCTGCAGTCAGGAGTAGCTCTGACTCAGCAGCTAGCACATATATATAAACACAAAAGCTGCAATGAAATGTAATATATATTAACATTTTCATTTGGGAAGAAAATTTCGTGGTGAGCAATAAATGTATCATGGTAGAGACAGGTAACAGAATTAACCCATTAAACACAATCTGGCCCATTTCAAATCCACACTGATCTTTCATGCAGCCTGTACAGCCTGCATCCCCTTGGCTGCCCACTTCCACTGTAAATCTAGATGAACTATGATACATCACAGGACATGGCTGACTTTTTAGGAAACAGAAAAAACAGAAGGTTGCATTAAGAACAGAAGGCTGTTCAAGAAGGCTGCATAAGAACAGAAGAAACTCAAGGCTGCATCAAGATCAATGGACAGCTCTGTGCAGACCTCTGTTCTCTGAAAGAAGCAACAGTGGACAATGTTAAGGTATTGCTCAGAGGAAGTTTTCTCTCCACTTCTGTGAGTTAATTTTATCCTAGAAAAGGAGTCTTCATACCCCTTCCTTACTTGCAGAGCTTATCCATATTTACAAAGATTTTCATTCTATGTGAACACCGAACCGTAGAAATTTATAGTTTCAGTAATTCTTAAGACTACTGCAAGATGTTACTTGACAAGAAGTAACTTCCTTTACCCATCATCAGAACACATGTTGCTTTTTAAACTTTTTCACTTTTATTTTGCTAAACATTAAGGTTTTCAACTTATACATGCTAAGCTTTCTCTAAAATGAGCCAAGAAAATATAACCTATTATTTTGTTAGAGTTGACTTTAAAATTTAAGATAAACACCAATCAGTCTTAACATTAAACAGAAGGAAAAAAAAAAAAAAAAACACCACAACAAACTGAGTTGATAACTACACACAATCAAACTTTTCAAAATACAAGACTGATGATGAAAGTCCTGGAGAGAGATCAGATAAGTTTGTTTTGTTCTTGCTTTTGTTAGCGTCTCTACCTGGCAAGGAGGGAAAGCTCTGCCTTCACGTGCAATGAAAAATGAACAAGCATTAGTGGAATTTCACAGAACTTTACACAGCAAAACTGGACTCATAGGAGGTAGCAGATATTCTGTCTTTAAAAACAGGGCGCTGTAGAAGCATACTGAAGTTCACAACTAAGTAATGAATTAAATTCATTCTAAAACAACATGACACTTTCAGCTGATTAAAACTTATCTAACCAAATATTAGCCAACTGAGATGCTCTTCATGAATACAATGCAAAAATGAAAATATTTTTCATTATTTTATTACTTAAATTAAGAGGTCTGATCTATGGAAAACAGACAAATCACTGATCAAGCAACAGAGAAAGATGATGGTGATGCATCATCGATAAACGGCTTCTTAAGAGGGTAAAACTCTTCAAGTCATTGATTCCAAGTACAATTACTTTTTCAGTTCACAAAAATGAGAGAAGTGTGAAATGCTTCATATAGTTTAAGTGTGTTCAAAATCTCAATTTCATTGCTGAAAAAAAATTTGCAGTTACCTGCTCTTTTGTATTTCTCTCTGTTTACCTCTATTTAATTTTTAGTGACAGAACAAGCAGCTATGTTATTTTTCCTGTGTTGTCCTTATTCATACTGCAGAGACAGCACATCTGACTGCACAGAGTATTTTTACTATATCTCAAGCAACCATAGCATAATTCGTCTTCCCATCATCCATATCCTCTCCTGACAGCACTTGAGTATTCTCACAGCCTGGCTCCTACTCACATCGAGATTTTAATTCCACTCCTCCATAAGCTATATTAATGATGAAATACAAATTACTTTTGTGTCCTCCTCCTTGTGGACTCATATATGTAGAGCAATGGAAGTTGTTAACAGCTGACAGGGAAGCTTCCAGCCGCAAATGCAGAAATTCATTTAGTAGAAGACATTTGCAAATAAAGCACAAATACGTAGTTCAGTGTGCAGCCACAGGATGAAAAAGGTACCTGTGGTGGCAGCAATCTCTTACTCATCGTTGTTTATAACAACTACAATATGTCAAGCAGTCATACTAAAATATAGAATCCATCTATACACATAAGAAAAATAAATACAGCACTGAAGAAATCTCTTGGCAAAGCAGAGCATGAGTCACTCCAGTTACAGTTACTATAGAAACTATACCAAATCTAGATGGCACCATTTTATGCATATGTGGCCAAGCATGGTTGCTCGGGAAACCATAAACTTGAGATACTTAAGGAGACTTTGTTTACATCTGAGGCTTTGTGTTTGCAGTCAGGCAAATATGTAGCACGATATGAATCTCAGGAGCCTAGTAAGCTTAAATACTAAATGTAAATTTATTAGTGTTATGTCAAAAGAGCAAATTATTACTCAGAAGCTGCATTTTGGAAGCCATTTTCTCACTCATGAAGAAAACCTCTTTCCTCAGAGCTTGAAACATAAGCAATTCTTGCAGCCATTAACCTGCTTAATGCAAGTTCTAATTTCAAGCTGTTCATCTGGGATTCCGTACAATAGCTTCGCATGTCTAAGTAAAGCAAAAAACCTTTTCAGTCAGGAAATTGAGCGCGAAAGGATTAATTTAATACCTACATTTAAACTCTTGTTTTTAAACAAAAAAAATCATTCTGAAGTCAGCCAGTGCTTGAGAGTATGGCATCCGATAAAAGGACTAGTCACAAAATCCAAGCATGTATCAGATCTGCTATTATCCCCTTAGCCACTATCTCAATATTTTAAAGCCCTTGGGTAACTATTACTTGACAATTAAGAATATATTCATAATTATCCTTAATAAGGATTTAACCTTACCAGGATTGCAATAATTCAAAGCAGCTAGGTCTTCACCTCTGCTTCTGCTTTTTTCTTTGGGGTTTTATTGTGTATTGCTCTGAAAAGCTCCAAATAATTCAAGCATTTTTCTAGCTGTATACGGTCAATGTTTTTGCAAGTCCATTTGATCTTCCCATAATAAACTGAAGCTTTATAAGTAAGTACTTAAAGAGATTAGAAGTTGTATTTAATTTGTTCATTATCTTAAGGCATTTCTAACTACCTTTACATGAGCAACTAGAGATGTATCAGCATACAAAGCCATGAGCCAGGATGTTGTGAACCCACTGACATGAAAAATACGGCTCTTTGTCTTTCTGCTCTCCTAGGAGATAGCAGATAGGAAATTCAGAAGATTCTGGAAATCTGCAAAGGCTGAGAACACTAAAAAAAAAAGAAATCGGATTAAAAATTATCTTTTCAAAATGTTTTTAACAGGATGTACTAGATTAATTTTTTATGTACTTTCACTTGTAGTGAAACCACTACCTTCTGTATATTGAGCAATTTCATATTCTAAATTAAGAGATAACTGCTCAGAGTCATTTAGTCTAAAATTATTTAGTCTTCAGATTTTCTGGGCTTTACTGGGGTGAAGAAATATCAAACACTACTTTCCATATACTCACTTCAGTCCCGGAACATCCAGAAGATTGGTCAGTCCGGTCCAGTTAATTTCCAAAAGCTGTGGAGAAATAAAGTGGGGAAGAAAAACAGAACAGCAACTTAGAACACTAAAGAAACAAATCTGATTACTGTAGATTCTGATCAGTGAAGGGTTAAAAACCAGTTTCCAGGATTTTCTTAAACAGAAAACCAAAAGCCTGATCCATTCCATATAATTTTTAGCCACGGTTTGTAAAGCAGAATTATAAAAATAACTTACTGTCCTGTTATCCACCCTTCCACACATACATATAAATACACAAATACGCACCGCAATATACGCACGTACATAGTATCTATTACATACAACCAATATCAAATAATGAAATGTGGTCCTATTTTCTGGAGAAATATTTTCCTATTGACCATAGACCTGTTATAGATGAACAGTCACCAACATGAATTTGCAAAGTATAAGCTGATGAAGAATCCCCTTTGAGAGCAGGAAAGGTACTATCAAGGTACTTATTCTATTTCAGGGCTGCTGGCATTAACAACTGATTTCTAATGTCCTTTTCAATCCTGTAATTTTTTAATTCTAGATAACAACTAACAGAATAGAGTTTTGTTTTATTCCTTCTCATGGAAAACTTTCTATTAATTGCATAGAAGTTAATTGAATATAAGCAACAAACAAATCCCAACCCACCCAGCTACCACCGTGCTTCCAAATTCAACTAACTCAATCTAAGAATAATTGCATGAAAAAAAGTTAAAAGGATTTTGAGATTCCTTCATTAAGCAACTAATTGTGGTAGTTCAGTTAAATGCTGAAACAAAACAACAAATCTCTTCAAGAACATACGTTGCATCTTTCCACAAATAGGCAAGAATAATCACCCTACATTCATTTTCTATCAAGAAAACCCAGCACACAGTAGTGTTTTAGAAAGGCTCTATTAATAGTTTAAGCAGTGATTTCCTTTGTGTATACTTTGACTAAATATAACACGTAATACATTTACTTACATAAGGAGCACTGTTATTATACTTCTGTACTGATGACAAAATATTTCAACAACGCTATCTATGAAGCACCTAACCTATCTGTAACAAGCAAGCAAGCAGATAAAAAAAATCATTATTCTTTCAACAGAAAAGGTAGAAGGATTTAATAACTGAATATTTCAATAGAAAAGGCAAGACATATCATGCCATGTGCTGCAAGAACCTACATAAGCCAGCAACACACCCTTGCCACAAAGAAGGTTCATGGTGTCCTGGGCTGCCTTAGGCAAAGCATTGCCAGCAGGAGATGATCCTCCCCCCCTGCTCACCACTGGTGAGGCCACGTCTGGAGCACTGTGTCCAGTGCTGGACTCCTCCGTATCTGGACCTACCGGAGAGAGTGCAACAAAGGACCATGAGAATGATTAAGGGACAGGAGCATCTCTTCTATGAGGAAAGGCTGAGAGAGCCTGGGACTGGGACGATCTGGTGCATCAACCACTCATTCCAGTTTTAAGCAAGCAAATTTTCTGAGTGCACTCTGTCCCACCATCCAGCCATTTGAATGGTTTAATTGGAGCCATGAAGATGTGTTGGCTCCAATATTTACCCCACTACTGACTGTCTTCTAGCTAGACTTCATGTCACTGACCATGAGGTATTGAGCCTTAACAGTTCAGTTACTTTTCAATCAGGTTCACTGTCCACTTACCTACTCTGTACTTCATCAGTTTACCTAGCAGGATGCTGCAGAAGACAGCACCAAAAGCTTTAGTGAAGTGAAGGTAAGATGCTTTCTTTGCTCTCCCCTCATTACTGAGCCCATCATCTTATCATAGAGGGTTATTAGCTTGGTTAACCATGATTCCCTGTTCATAAATCTATCCTGGCTACTCCCAATCACTTTCTAGTCCCTCCTCCCTTACCAGCAGGATGGAGATCACCACTTGGACCTCTGCACCCTTGAATGGCCCCAGAGCCATGCAGTCCCACTTGAGGTTTTCCAGATCTCTCTTGAAAGTGGTGTTGGTGCCCACATGGAAGAGAAGCAGTGGGCACTAGTCTGAGGGCCAGACAAGCTTTAACAGTTGACAACATCCTGAATCTGAGGCCCAGGCAAGCAGCAAACCTCCTGAGACAATAGGTCAGGATGGCAGATGGGAGCCTCTGTCCCCTGCAGCAGGGAGTCACTCAGTACTATCACTTGCCACTTCCTCCTGGTACTTAGTGGCTCAGGTTCTGCTGGCTTGGATGTTCCCAGAGCCTCCTCTGCTACACTGTCCCTGAATATGTTCCACAGCTTCAAATCTGCAGGTTGGGTAGGAGTCATTTGCTTTGTGACAGAAAATTTCCAGCTTTCCCCATCACTGGAGAATCCCATCCAGTAGTATCTCCAGAAGGTCAGAGGTCCTGTTTCAGACGTCCCCTCTCTACAGAGAACCACACTAGATACATATGTGAGGGTAACTAAATTCAGCCTAGACCAGCTACTTGTTCACATACATTTGTCATATCTGAGACTAGACTGTTGCAATCTGAAGTGAAAAATACTATCATTAGTAGTTGCTCAGAGACGGTACAGAGCCCAGAACAGAGACTGTTGACTTTCATCATTCTTCAGGTGAAAGCATAAAGATATCATTGGCTCCAGTACCAATATATATTCAACCTCTTTTTAAAAACATCTCATTTTAAACTAGTTTTGCCCACTTTCCATTAAAGTACTAGTAGGATTATTTTTAGTGAGAAAAGACTAACCTACCTTATACAAGAAAAGTATGTACTTGAACACAATGTGGAGGAACTGATGTTTATTATTTTTTTAAACATATATAGATACAGATACATAGGGGTTTTTTTTATTCTTATAAAGATACTGAAAGTTCAACTAGTCCACCTGAAAGTTTCCTATACTTCTGAAAACACTGCTTTTTAGAAAATGCTTTTGAGATATTTAGGTTATCAGGCTCATTTTCAAACAGATCAAAAGAAGGTTAAAACCATTCCTCCAGCTTCCTCAAGAGCCAGTGTTTACACAAAAATTCTGCCTTTCATCCTTCAAATTTATCTTTCCTCAGCATAAATTGCTCAATCAATTACTGATCAGGCTGTCAGCCAGGCACTTACAAGAAGCTGTGTACAGGAAATGAACACACATTAGGAAAACAGTTTTGTAATTAACTTCTTCAGCAAAGGAATGCACAGTTAACAACTGGATTGGAAAAAATCCTCTTCAGGTAAGTGGGAGGCTCAGTTTGCTACTGAACATCTATTTATGGGATGCTAGCAAGGCTAAGTGGCAGCAATACCTTCCAGAAGTGGATGAGATCTTACATAAAACTCATACAGCACACTGAACAGTCTTTTCCTAAGGTGTTATGAATTCTTTTCTACATTAATATCAATCTATCAGTTAATTTCCAAATAAAGCAAAACTGTTAGAAATAATTTGTTGTGAAAGGGGTTATTTGACATTAGTATGTAAGCTTTACTTGTACAGTTCTACAAAAACGAATTGTGAGCCAGAACACACAGAACATTTTTATTTAAGAAAACTGAAGGTAATTTCAGTGCATTCTTTGAAAATTAACAATGTAAGTTATGAGTATATGTTCTCAATCTCACACTTATCTTAACTCTGAACAAAGTTAAGAAATAAATAATTGAACTAGGATGAAAAGTCCAACTTAGCATGAATAACTTTGGTTTTGTACTACCTCCTCAATCCTGCAAACTCATAAATGTTTAAGTACCCCAATATAAGTAGCTTGGTAGTAGCTGATAAGACTAACCAAAACTGGCTTTTTCAGACTGGTTCTTATGTTCTAATCACAAGTTTTGACATTACATTATGTGACACTAAAAATCTATGCAGGCTATCAAGGCTCTGGAAGAAATCCTTTTCTACTGTATTAAGAACCCAGTTTATTACATGATTTATTCCCTTTTTTTTTTTAATAGGCAAATTAGAAGGCAAATATACACCTTAAATACCTAAAAAAGGTGATTCCTGTCCTAAGGTGTTCATGTCTGCATCCCATATGTAACAGTTTTAGATACTGATGTTTTCAGAATAAATAGAAAACGAGAAAATGTTTGCATTTCCTTTTGATGCTTTGTGTACTATACCGCATAGTGCGGTTAACACAACAAAGTCCTGTGCTGTCTCCTAAATAGACTTAACAGAACTAAATGAATTGAGCAACATAACGCATGCTGAAATTCAGCATTGAGAAACAACAACTACACTAGATTGAAACACATATCACAGTGGTTTCTGTATTAACTGTCACAACTCAAAACAAAGACCAAGCTATGAGATACCACTGAGAACTCAGTGGTATCTCATAGGATACCATAGCAGAAAAAATTTCAATTTATGTGACCAAAAAGCATTTCAAAATGTTTCAACTCAGCATCTGAAAGACAATGTCTATGGTACAACGTCACTATTAGTACTCCGATTACTACACACCTCTTCTCAAAAACAAGGCTATCAAATCATTCTTGTCATTAGTCCTTAGACCATGAAGCATGTAACAAAATTACACAAACTGAAAGAGTAGTGCTACTAAGAGTGGCCATTTAGACAAGAAATGCTGTTAGTACCCATAATATCAGAACCTTCTATTCATCCACCTATTGTACAGGAATAAATACAAAGACAGAGGTCAACTTCAGAAATATTAAAGTCAATTGCTTTTCCATTCAAAGCTGGAGCTAAGAAATTCAAAAACATTACTAAGGCTAAGCACTTTACAGGATTATTAGAAAAGCTTTGCAAATAAACCTTAAGCCATGAAAGGTTTTGGAAGGAATACAAGCCTTCAGACTCCTGGCATAAATCAAGCTTCCCTTATTTGGGCTCTGAAGGTAAGTTCTCCTTGCAGACAGGATTTGCTACATTTGCCCACCACAGTACTGCCTTTCTAGCCCTACCAGAAGAGCCCAGCAGTAATGAAGAACACTGATACCACTGCAGTTACACGCACTCTCTAATCTTAGCCTACAGATATTAGTGACAAATGGATTTGATTTTGTTTTTTTGGTGTTCCCTGCCCCTCATCACCTCCACATTCCTCTCAATAAGGTTTTATCAAGTCCGCGCTTTTGGCTTCCGAGCATAACAATATTTTGGCACACGATACACCTTTTGCAATGTAAGAAAAGAAGAGTTTTCAAAAAACCAACACCAAACTCTGGCAAAAAAAAAAAAAAAAACAAACCAACACCTTAGACCTGCAGTAGTGTGTAAACAGCACTGAGAGCAGACAAACTCACAGCAGAAAGAGAAGTTGTCAAATCTACAGTATTGCTTGATATGCAAGAGGAAGCCCTTCCAGCCAGAGCCCATCCAAATAACAAGGATTTTCATTCTACATTTCAGGCATTAGCATGCCATGACTTGCTGGAGAACCCCTAACTTGTGGTTCTGACAGTAAGTTAAAGCAACGTCACCACTCCAACAAACTGAAGAGTTCTATGGAGAAAAAGGCAGCAAGCAGAAGACTGCCAGCTGATGAATCATTTTATGAAGCATTTTATGAAAATTTTTCATACTTTAAAAGAGGAAGTTTGGGCCTATAAATCTCCAGAATAGCTTAACAATATTATTTCCTTCTCTGTCATCGCTCTGAGCAATGCATAATTCTCTTAGTTCAGCTACGTTCAGGGAATGCCAGCTGGTTCTCTGCAGCAGAGCTAACAGGGCACTGGAAAGATGGCATTCAGGATTTGTCACGAAGTGAAACTGCCAGGAGCCTGAGATGATGTGGTGTCTTTCCATAACACATTGCAACTGAGAGAGGTGATATGTCTCTTGCCATAGAGAGTCTTACCAGCCAGTTCACTGCCCTAGGGCTGGATTTCAGACACCAGCTATACTTTCCAGTGAAGTAGTAGGTGTGTCATGTTACTCAAAACTCTTTCAATTCTTCCTCTGCTCTGAGTACAGCAAACAAATTATGTTTCCCCCCTGAAAACCAAGAAATGTGTGTCTTATCAAGTTTCTGTACTGAGAACTAATGCAAGACATACATAGAGTTTTTTTATATGCTATACCTTAGATGCCTTTACAAAAGGAAAATATTGTCCTGGAATGTTGAATATACAGGGCCTTAACTAAGTTCACAGCCACACAAAAGGCTGCCTCTCAACACTGGCAACCTTGTGGCTTGCTCTGGCTGCCCTAAGCACTACTAATTCTCAGAAGAGAAGCCACAAAATATTTTATAATGCTTAACAACTTCCTGCTAATCAAGTTATGGAAGCATAAGATTTCTGCAGGACAAATTTAAGCTCTGCCAGAGGGCACAATGATACAACTCCATGGGATAAGTTACGTTTCTTCCCAGAAATTTAATATAAGAAGGTGACTAACATGCCTTCTTCTGTTACTTGTAAACGGTTGTGCAGACACACAGTACAATTTGTCTGTTAGTAGAGTGCTGCCCATTGCACTAAAGTGCCAGCATTATTGTAATAATTTATTAGATAACATTATCCAGCGTATTTCTCCAGTGAACATATAATAAACTCAGCCTCTCAAAGAAGGCTTGACGATACCATAGAAAGTAGAACTCACTGTGGTTTTCATCATTGCTATAGGAAACGCAGCGTATCTCTGCACAGGAACTGTGTCTGATGGCAGCACATTTTTCAGTTTTAACTGTCTAAAGATTTAAGTGAGACAATTGCTACAGAGAGAGGATGTACAGCCATGGTGGTAAGAGAGACACAGTGCAGGCAAGTTTTTGAGTTAAGGATTGTAATTGGTCTTACAAAAATCCAGTCCACCTTGCTATTCTCCATAGCACCAACTACTCAAAGCTACAGTTCAAGCCAATTCTCTCTACTTTCTACTGCTTTCTACCCTTCTACCAGTCCTGCATTTCAGTTCACATCCTCAGACTAGTACCAACACTCTCCTGACTCCTTAGTGAGCCAGCTCAAGGTGCTAAAATACATCTGAAGGACAGGAAACTAGTCACTTCTTGTGCTTAACATTCTGACAGTTTATGGCCTTTAACCAACTTCCTTTAGCGGCAGAGGTTTCAACACTGCTATAAGAGAGCCAGTAACACTGAATGGGGGGTCCAGGGAGAGAATAATATGGGGTGCTGTGGAAGCACCAACTGCAATGGTTTACTACATCCCATAAGCTATCAACATTTTTAAAAAAGATATGTCATAGTAAATTATAAGTATACAAAGGAACAGTGCAAATTACTCTCCCTTTATAAGCAACAAGACTAATTATTTTAAAATATTATTATAAAAGTACCTATGCTTCAGAATTTTTTCAGGCATTCCACAAACCCCTTTAAAAGAGGTTAAGAAGCTTTGAAACAAAGACACTGACAAGCTCGTATGCTCTGAAAACATTTTTTATCAACTACAAACAAACCAAACCAACAGTGTTCTGCATTCTACATAACTGCTTTATGGGTTTTTCCAGTCATTTCACTAGGACTCATTCACGGTGCAAGCACTCCTTTTGAGTCTCATTTTCATCAGCACTGATAATTTTGAAAGTCACAACCAGCACTGAGTTTTTCAAGGGCAGCCAATATTAAATGAAACTAAACCAATATTAAATAAATTAAAATTAGAAGACAGAACCAATCTGTAAAGTGAGTAGAGTAAGAACAGTGCTTAAGTCAGCAAGGGGAGGGCAAAGCTGCAAACACAAAAATGAGAGCTTTGGAAGAGTTGCCCACTTTTCCTGGAAGGTATCTTGTTTTCCTGCCAGTGATTTTTTTTTTTTTTAGAACAATAGTAATGTTGTTTTCCTGTGTGGTTTGTTGGGTTTTGTGTGTATTTTTTTTAAAGAGAAAAGGGTTGGGTTAGGATACACGTTCAGTATTAAGTACGCCACTGAACAAGCTTTTGAAAATTACCAATTTGCAGTACCACTATAAACAGCTATATGTATATAAGCCATATGCACTTCTATAATTGAATGAAAAAATCAAGATAATTAACTATATGAAAGATAACTATGCTTAGAGGAGCAGAATATATAAATATACACCATATTGACATGAAAAGTAATGCAAAAAACCTTACGAATCCTGACTCTTTACACTGCTGACCCCCCTCTAGCATTGAAGCTCAGAAATTTAAAATACTATGTCAAAACATTAGAATTCACAGATTTCTCTCCTGAAATCTCTTATGGATCTGGATATATTTTATAACTGATGAAACTTTTAGTACCTTCTTCACAATAATAAAAACAAATTACAGTATTTAGAAAGTTTCACATAAAATAAGAACTCCTGCAGCATCAAAAACTTTATGCATTGCTCAGAAATACAAGACTGGTAGATTCATTAAACAAGTATGTTCGGAACTATTAATTTAGACAGCATTGCCTTATATAGTCATTAAGGCCAGCAAACAGATGATACAGAGCAAGAGGAATTGTTGCCAGTTACTTTAGACTGGAAAATATGAGAACAAAATCTATTGCTAGCTGCCAAGTCATTCCTCTTCTAACAAAAATATTGAAGAAAAGCTTTGCTTGGCTGCAGCGACTTGCTCTCTAGTAAGAGGACAGAATTTGGTTATTGCTATAATCTGAATTATTTTACATTTTTTTACAGAAGTTAGAAAAATAAACACCAAGAAAACACTGCAGTGGGGAGAAAAGTCTGCTTGGAAAATACCTAAACATCCATGTAAAATTGTCAAAATTATGGAATGATTCAAAGACATTTTTTTGAACAATCCACCCTTAAGTTTGCTCAGACCTTGACCACTAGCCTAGTTTTTAAGTGAAAGGAGAATGAAAAACACTTTTAATATTTTTGTAACTGATTACTTTTGGGCAGGCCCTGACTTTCTAATTTTCATACTCACATCCACTTCCCATCCTTTTTAGTCCCACTAAGCCAACAAGATCCCAAATAAAATGGCATGGGGGTAGGAGTAAAGACAAAATTACTCTGGACAAAGTCTCTCCCAAAGTTCAAAAAGCTACTGACCACAAATGAGAGCTGTTTCATTTAATGTATTCTCAGTTTACTATCTGAAGTGCAAGTTGTCCAAGTTAAGCACTTTGCAAATGCATGGCACTTCAGAGTGTACTGGGGCACAAAGGACGGAGTGCAGGTACTGGAGCTAAAAGCTGACTGAAGAGGTATCTGGGGGTACCCAAAATGAAAGGTTCAGACAAATGCTACCAGAGCATGTGTTGGGAAGCAGAGGAAGTGTCAGGAATTCCTTAAGAGCATGCCTGCTGACCTCTCCCTCCCTACCCCCTGCCAGCTTTCCTACCTCTCCCCTAGAAAGCGGCAAAGCAGCAGTAGCTGCAGGAGGTACCCCAGGAAAGCAGTCTGACACACGGCATCGGGCCACGGCTCTGGCACCACGCCTGTCACGATGGCTTCTGCAGAAGGACCATATACTGGTTTCTTTCCCAGTGAATTAAAAACAGAGTGGAAAGAGGCAACAAAACCACATCTACAACACAAAGGGTCATTCCTGTACAAAAAAAAATGTAAAGCCTGTGACCACAGAGCTAAACTCTTCTCTCTGCTCCTCTAAAATAGAGTGTTTGTCTTTAACTTGTTTATTGGTTCCTGTAACGAGCTGGGCACTGAACTGAGTCTGGAAATTGTTTGGGAGAGCACTGACTAGCAAAACAATATCAAAGGGTACGCTAACAATTATGCAGCACAGACTCCATACGGCAGCGTTCAGTCCTTGTCAGGGCCCTGCTTAGCTTGTTAGTATAAACATGAACGTTAACAGATGCCCTGCTCTCACACTGCTCAGCCAGAGGGTAAGAATGAGACAAAACTTAAGCAGACATCTCCTAATGTTTGGATATGCTTCAAAGAAACGTGTGGAAATCCAAATTTGGTTCCTCCCAATGTACTTCCCCGATCCTTTCCAGAAAAGAGCAATGATGTTTCATCAGATCTGCATGAGCAAATTTACAAAAAAAGCTCACTAAACTATCCACAAAACATTTCCAAATTCTTGCACATTTTACTAGGATTTACATCTACATTCTCTCTACTCAAGCACAGATTGTTTCTCTAGACAGATGAAACAAGCCACATTAATGACACAAGTGGCACCCTAAGTTTTTCTCTTAGGCCACACATAACACCCATATCTTTACAACAGGTTAGCAAAAAATTAGCATAACACATTTGTTCAAAAGAACTGTGTTACAAAAACATGATTTCGTGGAAGAAAATAACAGCATACCTTCTAAAGCTGTTGGAAGTAAAGAATTCACTCCTGCCCCCACACCTTGAAAACTAAACCACATTTTAAAAGCTGCTGAGGAAACTAAGGTAATCAATCTGAGACTGTTTCAAAGTGCCTAAATCCATATATTTCTAATTTATGACCTAGATAGTCTGAAACTTAAATCTTGACATCACAACTTTCATTGTTTAATTAGAACATGTCCAAGAAACAAAAGCTTCCAACTGAAAATATACTTCCAAGTAAGATAAATTAATTTCTTTACAGAAGTCTGTGTAGCATAAGAATTTCCACAATGTTCACATTTTCTATTAAGCTCTCTAAGTGGTAATTATTAAAAGCTGGATCAAACTTCAAATCACTGAAACTGCCTTACACACACACAAACAAAATTTAAAAATTTTCCATCAGGAAGTGTGCAGTATGTATTATGTTCACCTTCACATTTTTCTGAAATAACATTATTGTGCAAAATCTGTGAATGTTTCTTGATGCATGTGTTAATGAAAAAAAGAAATTTCCTGAAAGCATTAAAACCTAGACTAGAATTACTGACATATAAGATTTAATTCAATTAAAACTGTAGAGTACTTATTACACTTTTTCAGACGCTGAACATAACATTTGCTATCTATTCTCTGTATCTCTACCAATGATGCACCAAGTTACCAACAGACATACTGGTGCTTGTCAGCCAATCTTACCTGCAAGATTCAGACTACAGCTTCTGAACTCAATCAATCACTCCAAGGTGCAACAATCCACTATATCTATAGTGCCTTACCACGGCGCAGACTTCAATGGCAAACATCCATCATTTTCATCTAGAGGGAAGTGTTGAACTGAAATTGTATGACTATACCACCCAGGTTCCTAGCTTCCAAAAACTGCATGAGAGGGCAAGACAGCCACACAAAACCCAGCTTCTCATGAAAAGTAACTATCAGGTAATTTGTGGTATGCCAGAATTCAGAAACGTTTGTGGCCTCAAGAAAACTTTTCTTAACTCTGTTTCTTCAAATTACTCAGATGCAGAAGTTTTCTTCCTCTTCACCAAGCTAAGTACCGGTCTCTTTAATTCTCTTAATTTAAGAGATTTTAAATATGTCTGGAATAACTAAAATGTTATTGAATCCTGCAAGAACGCACATCATGTTGGTGCCAAACTCCATGACACAAACTGACATTGGCTCAGTCACTTTCACTGTAGTTTGGGTAGTAAAGAACAAGGAGCCCTAGTGAAGACTTCTAAAGTATATCACACAGTAGAATCCTATAAGAATTGCTATTACCTTGAAAGTTAATTCCAATTTTTTCATAATTATATTATTTAAAATTAAAACCTTTTTTAATTACCAAAAAGTATTTTGAATCTTAAGTCATGGTCAACCCTTCTAGGTAATGCCAGTTAGAATGGCCAGGATCTCATCTTCTACAAGACTCATTAGGCTTGATACAACCTCAAGAGCCCATCTGTGTGAATGGTTCTGGAAGAGTTATACTTACATCAATCCTAACGGATGCAGGTCCAATCTGTTCCTAAGAGGCATCATGACAGAGATGCACAGTGTCTCCATGCAGCCTATGGCAGCACTTCACTACGAGTTCTGTTCAGGCCCTCCCTCCTCCCCCTTGTCCAGCCTGAATTCTCCAGCTGTGATTATTTGTATCCTATCTGCCATTGCTATACAGAATAGATTGCATGTTTCTTTCCTGTAAGAACCTTGCACGTTTTTTAAGAGTATCTTCTCCCAGTCTTCTCTAAACTCAACAATTCCCCTTCTTTTGCTCTGTCCTCGAGGGTCAAGTTTATTGTCATCTCCCTACTTTGGATGCTCTCCAACTCATCAGTACCTTTGTTGAAATGCTCTGCTTAAAACCGAAAGCATTTGTGGCTTATCCTCGTTTACACAGGCCAGTCTAGCTGTACCATTTTCATACCATCAAGACCTTGTTGGCCTACCTTTGTTTTGCTATTATTCTTGCCCAAATGTTCACTTTGGCTAGCACGTATTCCACATATTGAATTACATGATACCCTCTCTCCCTTCAACTTCTGCTACTGTCATGATTATTTTGAATTTCAATTCCATCTCACTTTGTGCCTCATCCATTCTCATACGTGGGTGACCGGTAAATACAATGGACATTGCCCACCTGCTATCTTCAGTCATCATAGTAGGTAATGTCAAACCCCCATTCTGATTTTAATTTGTGGTAACACCAGCATGGTTTTCAAAACAACCTTGCACAGATCTTGTGGAATTTGAACTTAGACCATGCTCACCTCCCGACTGTGATGAGAAGCAGCACCAAAACCTTTTTTACAAACAACCTAGATAGTATCTATTGATCTTCCCTTTCTACGTGTACAAAAAAATTGACAGCTTTGACAAAACACACTTCATAATTACAAGGTAATTATTATTCATCTTGGTTTCTTCTGGCATTCATAACTTTTTTTTCCACTGTTTTCCTGGGTAAGTTCAACCAAATAGTAGTGATTTCCCAAATTCTTTCCTTTTACTGATTAGTTCTTGCTCCATCATTTTCTGACTCCTGTCATCAGCACTCTAAAAAAGGTAGGAACAGAGATAAAAGTACTTACAGGTTTCCTAAGGAAAAAAAGGGATAGTGCTCCAATTAGGGGCATGTCTCCAATTAGTGGTTCCAGGATAACCCTCATTGTGCCATGGATCTGTAGAAGGGGAGGAAAAGGTGGCAATGGAAGTTAATTTAGATTAAGTTTAAATAAAATGTATTCACTAGCAATGCTCACACTTAAATTCATTAAATCCTTGATTGTGGAAGAATTTTATATATATAGCTTTACATAGCATCTAAACCCCCAAAATTTAGCACAGGCACCAAATAGTTGGGCTTACAAATTCAGTACATTCATCTACACAGTGTTGTGTCAAGTTAGTGGTAATTTTGCTAAAAATATGAAGCAGATGATTTACACAGCACAATGTAAACAAATGTGGTACAAACCAATACAATGGCATCCACAGATAGTAGAACAAAAGCAGGTAAACGCTTACAGGTATGTCAAGACACAAGCACACACAAACATACTATTTTTCCTCATTAGAGAGATCTGTTATCAGAAAGGAAATTTGAGAAACCGTATCAGAAAGCAAAGCATCTAAACTAATAACGGCCTCTAACACTGAAATATTAAATAAAACAAAATTTTAAGCTCCACGATCCTTTTACAAACCTACACATCCCATGAACATTGCCTTGATCTCCATCTTTTCCGGTAGACAAAGCTATATATTTAGAACAGTTCTACATCTGAAAGAAATTTACCTTTTCAGCTAAGTCAAGTTACTGAAATTATTATGCAATATCATGAAACTGAGAAAAAAAAACAGTAAGCAAAACTACACAACTGCTGGTTCATTCTTATAAACTACTTAATCAGAAAATAACAATTCAGTGATGACTCAATATCAAAATCAAAAGAAAAAAATCCTGAATTTCACCTGTATACTTTTCACACCAGCTCTGCAGAAATATCTCTTGATCTCCAAATCAATCTCACAGTTTCCAACAAAACTAAAACGAAAAAAAAGAAAGCATACATTTTGTTTTCATGGACTAAACCATAATACACTGCTAGTTTCATTTTACACTGTCATGACAGTATATTTTGTATCTCAGTCTATACATAAAAAATGCATTAAAAACATTACAACATAGAACAAAGTCAAGACTGTGCAAAAAATTACCTTCCCTTCAAAACATCACTACTGTCATCAAAATCACTCAAATTAACACCTAAGTATGTTATAATCCCCAGAAGCATACATAAGAGGAAACACGCAAGTAGCCTTACTTTTGGGAAATAACAGACACAAAATTGATAGCCCATTTCAGGAAAGCATAGGTCTTGTTGATAGTATGTGTACGCAAGTCAAGATAAAACAAGCTACTGTCACAGCAGGAACAGAACAGCAGGACCCCTGCCTCCCCCCTAACAACTGATAGTCACAAGGTATCAAAGCAAAAAGAAGCTGAGAGTTGCTGCATTCAGGACATCCATTATTAAATCACCTCCTGTGCTCCATGTGTAATGGTGCTGTCTACAGGATTTCAAGAAAATGCAAATCTAATCAATCCCTTCAACAGAAATAAACAATACTACCAAGACATTCTTGTAAATATCCAACACTAGAATTTCTTTTGGACTATTCAGAAGATAACACTATGCAGAATCACTTTGGTACAACCACCAGTTTGGGGAACTTGAAGACAACAACACGACAGGGGACTTTGTGAAAGGAAGGTGAGCACTGCTGTCCCTGGAAAGAATGTAGTGTGACTGTACAGTTTAAAAATAGGTATATAATTTTTAATACACAATTTAAAACAATGCCATGTCTACTTTTACCTAACTATATATAGAGATAGTAGAGATATATATAGAGAGATATACATATATAGATATAAAAATACCCACATACATATATTATTGCATAACAACATGACACAGAAGCAAGGTCAATTAAAACCTGCAACTGAGACTTCAACCTTGGCACTTTGTAGGATCAGAACTATTTATGTTATGAAGACTGGGAAGCAATATGCTCATTTGAAAATCCATAATAACATGATGACAGATTGAAGTAAAAATAGTAACAAATTGCATTGGAGGGAAATAAGTCAACAACTTTCAACCTTGTAATAAAGTTAATCATGGTTTTACCCCTTAAGATACTTGGCTGGGTCCATTCACAGTCAGTGCTGTACACAATTACACTGTAACATAACATGTAACTTGAAGGCTTATTTTGTAAACCAATTCTACTCATTCAGATCATAATATTCCAGAAATATTTATGACCCTGTAATGTACAGATCACTGAGACAGATTACAGTTTAATGAGGGCAGTCTTGTTAGAATATAACACCAGCTGTAAATCAGATGAGAAGCCCAGTATACTGGATGTGGACATTGTAACCCATAGAGCAAACAAAGAATTGGACAAATGTATTTCCCAGATTACAGTGACCTATGATTCTGTACTTTGGACTATCTTAATTACTTTTTAGAAGGTGTCTTTTGACCCCTTTTTACATGTCCTCTGCCAGTACAATGGTAGGGAGTTTCTCCAAGTATGCCATATTATTAAAAAAAAAAAAAAAAAAAATCCATGTTTTTAAATCTGAAGCCTAAAACTTTTAGTGCCTCTATTCTTTGTTTCATGAGAAGGCATTTGTATGCTATTAACAAGTATTTTCTGAATCTCACAATCTTCTTTGGCTCTCTTTACCACAGTTCACATTTAATTTGACAGAATTTCTCTTATTTTAGTTGATCCATAGCCTTTAATTGAATGTAGTGTTTACTATATTAATGCACTTTAGCAAATACAAGATTTCTATTTATTAACAATTTAAACTTTATCTTCATTTGCTCAAGTAGTTAAAATTTTTCCTTTGAGTATCTCTGTAATCAGAAACTGGACTTCTAAATTGTACCATGACCTTTGACAATTTTTTAGCAAAAAGCTTGCAGTAATCAAGAGAAAGCTAAAGTGTTCTCTTCGCAAACATAGTCATGAAATTGAATCTTCACATACTTTTTCCAATGACTGCTTTGTGGATTAGCTACTCAAGCTGCTTACAAAAGTAAGGTTCTTAATTGGGTCCTGAGTGATGCACAGAACCTGTTTCAAAAGGTTCTGGAAAACATTTGGAAGCAGTGATCATAATGCACTCAATATCCTTGCATGTTTTTAAATAAAAAAGAGTAAGTAAATAAATAAAATCACCAAAACACACTCTTTTTGCAATTAAACTTAAAAGCAAAGCCAAAAGAAACTCAAGGAAGATGCAAAACACACTAAAAAAGGTGTCATGGAGACATATTGGAACTACTGAAGTGTACGGTACAGAAATATACCCCATCACAGTAGACAGAGCTAAAGGAAGCCACAATGGTGAAACAACAGGATAAAAAGGAGATTATTAAAAGAATGAATGTAATTTAAAATAAATAAATAAATAAATGAAATATTTCCTTCCCTCTCCCCTGCCACTCCACATACCCCCCCCAGGGGTTGGCTTTGTACAGCTATTCTTACAAATGCTTAGAGGGATTGTTTTCCTTCTCAACTGTATTTAGGGAATGAAGGGTTTATAGAAAGCTCCTAACTTTAAATTAAAATTAGAACAAACTAATTTAACTGGAGATTAAGATCTGCAGGGATAAATACTCAAGACAGACTTTTCTCCAGCAGTAAGACTGTTCTTTATAGTCTTGCAAAACTGAGCTAAAGTTGATTCCCTAAGAAACAGTTTAGGGTTGGTGTGTGTACATAACTCTGTATCTAAACATGCCAAGAATAGTTATTACAGAGACTCTTATTCTTCCTTTTCTGTTCCTACTGAAACAATTCTTAAAGCCTTAGAGAACCCTTAGACACTTGCACCCTTAGAGAACACACCAAAAAAATCCAAAACAAAAAACCCACCACCCTCAAAAAAAACCCAACCAGTAACAATTGATACTGGGGTGCCATTTTAAACTTACATACATAAAAGCCTTAACAAGAGCCCTTTCCCAGTCAGAAGGTGTCAATTTTCTCTATGCCAATGGCAGTAGGGACTGGCTGTTGGGTTAAACAGGCACCCAGCTGACTCAGCACTGTTTCTCTTATTTAAAGCACTTCAAAGAATTAATTTCAACCTTTTAGACTGGATTCTACTCCAGCTGTTATCATTTTTCTAAGTAGGTTGCAATGTAATGCAATGAGACATAACAATATAAAGATGGGTAAAGATTTCCTTTAGGTCTAGGTAACAGGACATTATTCCTGAAATCTTAGTAAAAACCTATTACCCTCTCCTCCTGTGGGAATAGCTCTGCCTTAAAGGGAAGAAGTGATCTTAGGAGACTTGGCCACTCAAATATCTCAAAAAAAGCTTCTCAAAAACTTCTTTGCACTGGGTCCACAGTGGTCAGCCAAGTCTGTTTTCCTGGGGGCTGAAGTCTGAAGAGGTGAGACTGTTCTCACAACTGCTATCAAATATAGCAACAAAGAAAAAGCTAAAAGGAAATTTCTACATTAGGGCTAGCAGCTCTCAAGAGACAATCTTGCTCTATTTTGTCCACCAACACCAACCCCCGATTTGGATAGCTGTCTTTTTTCAACAGAAATAAAGCGATTCAGTTGAAAAAAGACTGAGCCCTGCTCACAGGCACAGCCCCCAACCCACTCTGAAACCCAGGAGAGGATGCAGCAGCCTCTTCTCTTATTGCTCCAGGGCCTGGCTTTGACAAAGCAGCACAGTCTTCAACACAGCTGAGATTTTGATAAACAATTAAAAATTAAGAATAACCAAGTTCAGACTTTGGAAGTGACTCTGAAAAAGAGAAGCAGAGAGGCCTGATAACCCTTCTGCTTATTGCCAGGGAAGCAGCATGGAATACAGAAGGTTGCTCTTTGCAGGGTTGTCAGTGATGAACAAAATGTGGCCTTTCCACAACCTACAAACAGACACTGTAGCCACTGTAACATGTATCTAAGATGGTCAAAGATAAAAACATTGCTGGGTTCACTCACTGAACTTTCAAAAAACTCTGTAAACTGCAGATTCTGTTGAGAAAGACTTTGGCAAATGCTGAGTAGATCTATTTATAAACCTGTAAGAAACAGGTCATGATGAAAGGGCAAAGAAACCTGAAGCAGTGGAGCTCAGGCACTCTGGCATTATATAATATCTAGATTTACTTCAGTTAGTGGTATGAGCACAAGTACTTCAGTGCGGTTTTTTTTTATAAACACAGTATTAGAAAAAGAGAAGTAGTAACTGAGAAAAGTAAAACAAACATCTTATAACCTACATTTTAGACTAAACTCCATGGCAAAGTTTCAATACATTAGAAAAACAAGTCAAAAATAGTCCTTCAGCTTTGGAAGGTATTTTTTTGTTAACCCACAGTACTGTAATGATGCAGTCACACTGAGCTGATATACTATTCCCCTCAGACAAATGCTACTTAGAGCATGCAGTTCCTTCCTCCGTTCAAACAATTAGAACTAACTACATTTGTGTAATGAGGCCATTTCTTCTCCTTTCAGGCCAACATAACTGGTGAATCAAACCAAGCACATATTATAAACCATGGGCACCATCATAATGGGATCATAATGTTTACCTGATCTGAAGATCCAATATGATCTGTCTTTTGTCAACATTTTCAGTGTACACTTTTACACCATTTATCCGCAGAGGCTGAAAAAATAAAGCAAGCAAAAATTCGATCCTTCTACTGAACAATACCATATTAAACATTTAAACTTTGAAATAAAGGTGAATATACGCACACTCATGCCTGAATTTAAGAATTTACTATAAGTATTATTAAAAGATGTAAAGCAAAGTTACCAATTTAGCTCAAAAAAAATATTTCAAGGGTAAAAGGCTAGGATCCACGCAGTCACAACCCTTCTGTCCATTACCCTGGGTTTGGAGGACTAGATTTTAGATCTACAAAAGATTTAATACCAAGTTTCAATCTCCCCCAATAAACATCTGATTTCTTTGTACCAGTCTAACACTCCCAGACAAAGCATTCTCTTCTGTGCAACTAAAACAATAAGCTACATTTAATTCACAAAAATGTAGTTGCCTTAATTTAGTCAGAATGGATGAAAATAGCCTATAATCCCCACAAAAAGTTATGTCAACTACGTTGTGCACTCTCTCTAAACCTCTGTGCTTGCCATGTCTCTCTTCCTTCCCCATCCCTCCCTTTCTCATACAGAAACAACACATATCAATCACACATTCCCATGACTCAAACGTTCATCAAATACTAGGTGGGACAGGAGGATCAATAACCTTACTTATCACGTCCTGTCACATTTTGAGTTTTCTCTTACTGAAAAAATCTCATATTTCTACTTACACCTTTCTAGTAATTTAAGTAAAATGGAAATCTGGCTGCTGTCAGATTTCCACTGTACTTGAAGCTGTGCACCTCACAGGATGCAACTCAATCAAGGCTGCACTATGGAGTAAGAATAGCTGTTTCTTGTGTCTGAGATAACTTGGTCCACCTGCAGAAGAATACAAAGATGTGGAAGCTAATTTAAACCCTACTTAAAATTAGCATGGCTTCAAAGGAATGCTGTTCTCCAGTTTGTAATACAGGTGTATCTAGGGCAGGACAGAGCCCCTGTCTAAAAGGATTTACAACTTTTATTTAAAGAAACAGAACTACACAAAAGGTGCAATAAAGCATAATGAACAGTAATATACATGAAACAGAGTCACAAAGAGAGAAACACAATTCCCTTCCATCACACCTGAAACTTAACTTCAGTTTTCGTAACGTGATCTGGATGAGGGGATCAAGGGCACACTCAGTAACTTTACAGGTGACACCAAGTTAGGCAGGAG
>JAVSBS010015314.1:0-29389 GCA_033124195.1 Coracias cyanogaster | reverse complement strand
TTTTTTTTTTTCTCCTGTGGAGATAATTAATCAACCAAATAATTTTGTCAATGCTAGAGGGTCAGCTGTCCCATATATGGCAAGAGTGGCCACTCTAAAGAACCTTTTCAGTACAGAACATGGCCCAGTCTGTTTCCTCAAGGTAATTTATTTATCTGTATATATATATATATATATATATAAACCACAAAAATTAGGAGTTCAAACTGGTGCAAACTAAAATGGTGCCATCATAAAGTATATGAATTGTTCTGACTCATGGGAGAATATGCAAAATAAACACCCCTTTAATACTGTAATTAGTATCTTCTAACTTGATTAGGTAACAATCAAGGCTGCCTTTGTAATGTTGACGGATTTAATGCAAGTAAAATTTCTGCAGCTCTCTCTTTTCCTCAGTGTTGCAGGTGAACATATTCAAAGAAATTAAAAATCATAGGTTTGAAGGGTAACTTAAAAAAACAAACCCAAACCCCAGTACTTTTGAAATTTATTTATTTTTAAATAACTTTTGCTGTTTGCTCAGCACAATAAGATTCCAGGAGTGCCTTTCAAACACAGATACATCAGTTAATACCTGGCTATGTTTTAATAAGATGGCTATTCCAGAAGCGAGCGTCCAATGTGATTAGAGTTGGATGCACTGAACATGGAGGCTGAGGGAAAGACTCCCTGTTGTTTTCTCTGAGTAGTGGAAGCAGCAGCAGTGCCTTGTAGGGCTGCACTAGGTCAGGAGAGGGTTTATCTTACATTTCTCCAGAGAGATGCTCAAATTTCCTCAAGCACATGATTCAACTCCTTATTTCTGTCCCTGCTGAGCAAAGCTATTTGCCCTTTACATTTCAGTTTTTATGGCTGGTCAAAAATATCTGAAAATGCTGTCCATCTGTGTTAACAGTTGTCCTGTGCATCATGACATATTTGTTGGATGTAAGCGTTCCTTCCTGTGTCCCATGCCTAAATTTAGCAGTGATTTAGAAGTGAGTGGATATATTTAAATCCACAGAAGTGAATGAAAATACATTTCTGAAGAGATATCAAACACCGTGCTTCAGGGCTCTGGTGTTTTCCCTAATTAGAAAGGATTTACGTGGAGGACAGATTATTATAGATCTGCCTACAGCAAGATTCTTATGCTTTTGTTTGAAACAAGAAGTTCAGATCAGAGGACACGGGACCAGTGTCCAGCAGGCCAGATCAGCACTCCAGCAGCACTAGTGAACTGCACGCCAGACACAGGAGCTAGCAGTAAGTAACATACATTTACCTTTCTTTAATTTGAAAACTCACTATTACTCTATGTATTTTCCACCTCTCATTTCAAGTATTATGTAATTGTAAAGTGGGCCACAAAGGGCCGTGCCCTTGAAGCCATAGCTAGGTCTGTCAACAAGGCGCATCCCTAGTTCTGTTAAATTTCTGCCATTTTATGAGGTTTTTACCCATCTACAAGAGCAAAACTAAGCTATTATTTTCCACTTCATCAGCCATGGCCAGTGCTTCCCAGAAACTCAGTGTTTACACAACCAGCAACCATTTTCAAGATACTTCAGCAACAGTCTTGACTGTCACATCTAGAATAGCCATAATTAATCAGAAATTTTGCTGGCAAACAGAATCAGTTTGGAAGTAGGTTACTAACAAAGACACATGCCAATCATTGAAATTTTATGCGACTTTCCAAACAGCAGCAACAACAAAAATATCCACACCAAGCAGTCAACATAGTATTGAATTATTTTAACAACAGATATGCAAAAAGTTCAATTTGTTCAGAAATCTGCACTTGTCATTGCACCCTATTACTCCACTCTTTGCCTCAAGGCTTGATTTTCAGCTGGGCAACCAGTCAAGAGCCCTGGGCACTTGTAGATCCCACTGGCTCCTGGAAGAGGTGGCAGATGCTCAGCCTACCTGAGAAACGGAGCGCTTGCCAGAGCCTGGCACGGGATGTCTGACCACACTTTTGCCCTCTATTTTGCTTCACTTCAAGCTTTTTTAATGAAGAGGCTTTGCCCAGTACCTTGGTAACTGCTACATAAATTTCTGGCATTTGCATTGTATTCCATTAAGCAGCACCAATTAGTTAAATTATATGAAAAAAATCCAATAAACAGTTCCAAAGCGCTCAGCTTGCTGCACAACTTGCCTGTCAAATGTTCTTGTTATCCCGTTCCCTAAGTCTCATGAATGAAATGCTACAATCAGAAGCCATTTCCAGAATAACAGAGTAATATAGCGAATAAAGCTCCCATTCCTTCTCACGGAGCTGTGTGACACTTCAGAGGTCACTTCAGTGAGCCAAACCAAGAGCTGTCCTACTAACAAAGGAGTGGGGAGGGGGGCAAATGTAACATATCTTCATGTTAGTGAGAAGGAAAGGGCCTGAGCCAGGGAAGCATATATGCAGAGAACACAGTATCACTTCAGTGCCTAGAAGGCTTGTTGGTTTCAAGTCTTCCTTGCAGAGAAAACTTTTAGTTTGTGTCTCTGAAATTACTGTTATTCTGCCAGCGCTGGGACAGAGGTTTTGTGATGGATTGGTTTGGCTTTTCTGGTTTGTTGTTTGTTTTTTTTTTTTTTAAAGACGGGCTAAACTGACTTCTAAAATGTTATCTCCTGGCTGAGGAAACTCCTATGACAGAACTGGGATGGGGACCGCTATCTCCCTTCTCAAGTTATTCTCTCTAAGATCCAGCTACTGGAACTTCAGATGTACTTAGTCTCTTGACACACATACGAGATTTTGATCAACAGCCAGGACTAAGGAGTCTAAAAGGGCTGGTGCCACCTTTACGACAGCCTTACCACAGCCAACCTTGTTTTCCTCTTCACTGCTTTTTTCCCTTTCACACTCAGCTACTCCTGTGATTCTGTTTGTGCAGAAGCAATATCAATTGTATTAATTTTGCCTTATGTTCCTCCTCAGGTGCCAAGTTAGAAAGGGAAACTTTCCATATTGTTGCTTTTAACCCACAGAAATAACAGCTCTAACAAAAGAAACCCCCGCCCCCACCAAAACAAACACCAAAAACACCAACAAAAAAGCCCCAGCCCCGCTCCCGCCCACACTTCACCCAGTACAGTTACGCACCTTGCAAATCTAAATCCCTCTTTGCTAACTTGGCAAACACTTCCCTTGACAGAATCATGTTAAGATAAATCCACTGATAATTATGCTAAGATGCAGATTATTAACTCCCCCAGTCAATTTGATTTAGACTTTATAGATTTTTCATTTTAAGGAGGTAAAGCACAACTGTTCATTTGCAGTAAATGATCAGAGCAAAATCCTGTGTTAAGTAAAACTGTTCTCAAGCAGTTTTCTGGACATTTTACAACAACACTACTAGGCAAAGAAGAAAAGCCTTATTCTCCACACCCAAACAAATAGAATATTTTTTTACCTACCATCAGCAGACAGATGAGCATGCCTTTCATAAGCTTTGTTTATTTCTAGAAAAGCTTTGTTTAAAACGTTCTCCAAGTTCTCCTCCTCAGCAAGAAATTCTCTGGAAACAAACAAGCAAACAAACAATTACACTTCTTTCCAAGAAACACACAACTTGACCAATCTCTTCCATAGCCTTATCTCCTTCCTGCACGCATTGAATAACGCTGGATTTCAGTGAAAAGGTGGTTATGATTTTACTAATGACCTGCACTGGAAGGAGGTCAGCGTAATTTTGCAAATAGATAAATTCCTCTTCCAGCACCCAGGAATGTGACACGGAGATACAGAAGAAGAGCGTAAGCAAACGGCAGGTCAGCGATCGCTCGGAAAGCAGTCAGTCCACACCCTCTCTGTGTTCCCAGTCCTTTCCTGGAAGGTGGGTACAATTGTATTTTCCTCTCACATCTTTTTGGGCTTGCGCAGTGGGGTAGGCACCACACAGAGCAAGAGTTACAGCATGTCCATTTTAACAGACCCTTCCAGTCCGGTGTTCCTGCTGTCCCGCAGGTCTACGTGGCTATATAACCTAGGAGGATGAGCGACCACGTGTGACTCACCGGTTCCCTTTCAGTCCTAAGGAAGGAATCTCTACTGTAATTCATGTGACACGCATTCACTCGATGCACACTTACTTAATATATTTTTCCATGTACTTATCACAGAAGTCTGCAGCTGCTGCCCCACCATGTCCATCGTATACTGCAAAGTAGAGGATATCCTCGGTCAGCTGAGCGTAATCGAACCGGTCTTCATTTTCCTTACGCTTCCCAATATGGCTCGCGCAGCCCACGTTGGCCAGGCTGACTTTTGGAATGGGCTTCCCGTATTTAATGCTCGGCGGGAGGAGAATAGGTTCGTCAATGCGATTGTCCCAGATGCCAAAGGTGTCCCATGTCGTAGGCCGCCCGCTCCCGTCCGAATCGAAGCGGGAGGCACGGCGCTCGGAGGTGGAGCTGTAGCAGGCGGCTGTCGGACGCTTCTCGTCTTGCAAGAGGCGGGATGTCAGCACGGCTCTCCTTCTTACTTGATACCCTCCGTTGCGTACCAAATTAATTAAAGTAGCTGTTGACATAACTTGTCTTCACAGAGATTCGTCGGAATAAAAGATAACGCGGCTGCTGGAATGTCTTCGAGAACAAAGAGAAAACTGATCAGGAAACAAGAACCACAGGAAGGGGAATTTTCAGTTACATCATTCAGGAAACAATGTCACCCTGGGAGCCCGCGAATCAAGCGTACCGCAGCGCTGCCGAGAAAAACTCCAGAGCGAGCTGACTCACCGAGAAACAATCCCACACGGCCCACATCTAACGCGGAGTACTGCACATTGATCAAGGTAAGGGATTCCTGCTGGCCACCTGCACAGTGATATCCTAAATTTTCTAAGGTTGAAGAGGTTGTGATGTAGCAAATCAGAGTGGTAATGACTTTGCTCCATGCCAGCTAAGATATGAATATGTAAGAATACGAGGCAAGGGTGTGAAAATGAGCTTACAATGCATGCTCTTCAAAAAGCTGCTGAAACATCCACGCTGTGGCTCCCAGGGGGGAAGGCAGGAGGAATATATTTACTTAAAATTTTTTTGTCTGCACATGACATTCAGTTGTGTCACATTTATTGAGGACTTGAACAAAACCTTTCAACGCAGACCTGTTAAGTGAATTATGATTTTCTTAGGCTAAGAATGCCCACTAAGAGTGTATCCATGGGCATGCACAATTGCACACACACACTTCCCCCCAAAAATGCTGGTGCAGCTCTTTGCTGGTTTGCCTGCCTTGAAGTTCTTTAGCACCTAACCCTAAACTGGGCTCCCCTGGCTAAGAGGCAAGCGAGACCTTCTGCTGGCTTCTCAAATCTCTTTTCCAGCCCAGTTAAATTAAGCACACCACTTGGCTCAGCACACATAAAAATTCACTAACAATGATTCATCTGGCATGCTGAAACATGTAGAAAGATTGGCTTATTTAACCTTTTGCAGAGTAACCCCCAACCTGACAAAAGTCCAGCGGGCTGGGATGCAGTTTGTAGTAAGTCCGCGTCGTTGCACTGAAGTAATTTGAACTGGACCATGAGATCACTGTAATTAACCACACTAAATTTTAACTTAATTGATTACAGTCTGCTGAGAGCAAAATTCTGAGTGAAAGGTATTATGCACCATAATAAAGGAATTAAAAATACACAGGCTCATGGTGAACACCAAAAAAAAAAAAAAAAAGATGATGACGACAGGGTGGTCTGACATAGCCAAGCAGCAAAGTGCAACATAAGTACCCCAGAGACGTGTAATTCAGGGCTGGAGTGACTTGCTGTTGTACTTTCCCCATTGCGACTGTAGATCTGAAATATTTGTCAAACTACTTTTTAAAATTACTAGACAAAATCTGAGTGCTTGCAAAACCATGCAGTCAAAGGTAACTTAGTAAGTGGTTGCTTTAGTAGAAAATTTCTGTGATGTGAGCTTTCTGCAGACCTCCATCACACCTTTCGTTCATAGCTCAAAGCATTTGCTTTACATGCTCTTGGTTTACCTTTCATGTAATTTTTAAACTAAGGTTTCTTTACTTAGCACTTGGAGAGTAACTATCAACTTGACAAAAGGCCGACCACCCTGGGAATCATGCGCCAGACGAATGTGGGCTAGGCTACCAGGTGAGTGGAACTGGCCACTTGGAATTTTAAGATTTTTCATTTTATTATGGGGTGATAGCCATGTCACATCCTTATTCCAGTACATTTACAGGTGTTTAAAAACTGCTTTACTTTCTTCAGTGGCTTTGTCTTTCCTGTTACCCTTGACTGATACCAACAGTCTGTTAACTTCCTCCTGAGAAACACAGCACCAAATCGCAAGCCTGCCAATTAACCGAACCCACACTTGGTTTCACTTCCGTCAGCTTGAAAGGAGAACATGAAATGTTGGCTATATTTGGATTTCTCAGTGTCCACAACGTGAATCAGAGGATCACTCCAAAATCCCAACCTAATTAATACAATTGTTCTCTATCAAATTCAACTCTCAAAAAGCATTTTTTTTTCCCAGGCAAGTATAAATACTGACGATGGTTTTGCTTTTCAAGTGCCTCTGCAGGGCAGGAGTAGGAACCTGATCTTTCGTTTCTGTGATGTAAATAGTTATGCTTTCAGTTAGACATAAAACAGTCCGTGCTTTCCTAACTCGTGTTTGCAAAGAGAGAGCAAGCCCAGCTGGGCAAAACAAGACCAAGGTATTGAAAAGGGGGGTACTGGTGTTAAAGCCAAAGTCCAAGCGAGAGTAGACAGAAATCTGTCCTGAGGTGCTCCACCTGATCCTGTTAATCTGCACACAGTGAATTTAGAGAAATTGTTCCTGCAGACAGACAAGGGGAGACAAGGCTTAAAGCGAACGAAGCTGTAGTTGAGCCTGCATGGTGCCCCTTTTACAGGCTGGCAGCTTCTGGGCAGATGGAAATTTTCCAGACTGCGAGAATAAAAGGGGAAAAAAAAAAAACAAAACCCGGAAGAAAGAGAAGGCATGTCTGCAGCCCCAGGGGATTAAACGTATTTAAAAAGGAATTTAAAACTCGGAACACGTATAAGTGCACTTGCCTTGCGTGCTTTCCAGACCCCACAGATGAGGGCAGTACTGGATGTTTCCCTATGTTAAGCTCGACTTAAATCTGAGGTTTTTTTTTAAATTTGCGGTTACATAACCTCACCCTCTGCCTGGGTAATGAACTGCACAGACGACGGCAGAAACGTAAAGAGGTTTCTGCGGCTATTTTCTACTTACGAATGAGCAGACGACGGCCTGACCGCGCTGGGACGGGCTCACCCCCTCCGCACAAACGCTGCGCGGTTCGTTGGGCTGCGGAGGAAAGGCCGAGGCGAGCGGCAGAGATGGCTCCTCCCGGCGGGGCCGCCGGGCAGGGCTGAGGATGCTCCGGCCTCGCTTCTACGCGGCCGCCTTTGTGCGCGGCCCAACGGCGAGAGCGGCGCCGGGACCCGGCGGAACCCCCGCGCCGCAGCCGCCGCCGGAGGAGGCGGAAACGCGGCGGGGAGGAAGGCGGGTGCCAGCGCCGCCGCTCGCCCCGGGGATCGATGGTGTCCGCCGGTCTCCTCCCCCGCGCCCGCCGATCCCGGGCTGCCGGGCCCGGCCCTGCCCCGGCTCCTGAGGCTGCACCTGCCGCCGGTGCGCGGGAGCGGAGCACGCCTCCTTCCTCCCCCCCGCCGCCGCCGCCGCCCATCCCGCTTCCCCCGCCGAAACGGGCGGGCGGAGTGAGCAGTTTCCGAGCCCTGGCTCCGCTCCCCTCCCTCACCTACGCCCGGAGGCAGGTCCCGGCCTGGCTGGGCCGTGAAGGGGCCCCGGCGCCAAACGCGCCAAGGGGCGGCGGCCCCTTACCTCCTTGTGCGCCCGGAGAGCCGGCGGCGAGCTGCGCCCCAGAGCTGCGAGCGCGGCGCCTCCCGCGGCCAAGGCTGCCGAGGCGCGGGCCCCGCTGCCGCCCGCAATCTTTTAATCACTTCCACTTTCTGAAGGATCCACATGCATAACCTCTGACATAAGATTGATATCCTAACACAGAAAAATGCGTATTTTTCATACCTAGCTAGTATTTTTCTCTAGAATTTAATGAAGGTTTCTAGACCATATCTAAAACAAGATCTCTGCCTCCCAGGGTAGGAGATTGCCAACAAGTACCTTCAGCAACGTGGCACAATATGTCCATTTTGACAGGAAGTGTTCCTAAGACAAGTTACTGCAAACAAGAAGTAGAGC
This sequence comes from Coracias cyanogaster, assembly GCA_033124195.1. Classification (NCBI taxonomy): domain Eukaryota; kingdom Metazoa; phylum Chordata; class Aves; order Coraciiformes; family Coraciidae; genus Coracias; species Coracias cyanogaster. Next base: position 21,175 of record JAVSBS010015314.1, on the reverse strand, counting down.
CTTTAGAACTTAATTTCGCTAAATAAAAAGATTAATCTTGCCTTAATTGTTCTCTACCAGAAAAAAAAAATTATTGCAATCAATACACAGACTGAGGAAATGGATTAAGGCTTCTCACAGTTTGATGGCTAGGCTTTTTATTTTTAAAATTTCTCTAATAAAATAATAGGATTTTCTATGTATTTCATATAAAGGGGTTTAAATTTAAAAGTACTCATGAAGTCACTGAATATACTAGTAATACAAGGACTAAAATCATCATTATGTTCAGCATGCAGGTCCACCAAGGCCTAACATGTCACTTGTACATACATATTCCTGTCACCTGACTGGTGTCTGCTGCCTGGCAGACCTGCCAGTCCTTCAATTACACCATTGAAGTTCATATTCATCATTCAGAACTCATCTAGAATAAAGACTCACTGAAAGAGTGTTATCATCAAGTTTACAGGGAGTGGGAGATTCCTAACAAAATTATTTCAAGGTATTCTTCATCTAATGGGTTGTGTGCCTTCTAAATTGTCAACTGCAACCCAAGTGATGTTGAGCAGTTCTTAAAGTGACGCAACGTAAGAACTTCGGTTTAAAATTTCAATTGCTTACTACTCACATTTATAACAGTGCTTTTATCTACACTCCTTTCTAAGTCAGAAGACCAGAATTCCTTATCAACTGTTATGACAACTGGATGCCCTTTTCCAATCTCACCTTCAGTGGTCATTCACTGCAATAACAACTATATTTTAAATGTTCATGTCCAACAAAAGGCTAGGACAAGTAGAGTTAAAAAACTTGGGGGGGGAGCAAAAAAAACCCCAAAGCCACATAGTATAACACCATACACAAGCAAAATATCAAGCACTGGATTTATACTGTTTAGATTCTTGCTGTCACACCAGGTTAAAAAACACTAGTGCAAGCAATGTTTATGAAATAAAACATTTTGTGACAGTCCACACTAGCACATACCCAGATTCCCAGAAGCACAGCAATCACTACTGAAAGTAGAGACCTAGATTTTAAATGTTTAAACTGACAAAAGGTGTAGCACAAACCACGCCTCTAAGGACTCACTGAATTTTATTACTTGAAAAATCTTGCAGTTCTATTTCTTGACATGTTATCGACTTTACTCTTTTATTCTCAAAAGTAATTTCATTCCTTCTCCTTTCCCAAATAAAGTCTTAATACATAGAAAATTCAAGCTTTTGGGTTTTAAAAATTTTATAAAGGTATTAGCACCTTATTTTCAATTTGTCACATTTCAAAAACATGACATCTTTTGTACTTCTAAGCCTGTATAACAAATTCCTTTTCGGTTCCCTTAAGAATCCAGACATGTTCCCATTCCACCACTAAATGCCAGAGTGTCTTGACGGTCAACAGAAGAGAAGTCTTCCTCTCTGGACTGCTGCTAAATATTAGCTTTCAAAATAGCTTATACAACCAGTGACGCAGCACAACGTACTATCCTCTGAACTGTCTATGGCTCTGAAAAGTAGAGCTGGGCTCTGCACCAAACCATCAGCCATTCTTGTGGCTATCAAGACTAAAATGTTGAAGGTTTCGTCTTTTACTCGACTGATCCACTACCTGCTTTACTAACCCCTGTACTCAGGAGCTCTGACTCACTAAGGCTAAGGTTCCTTCATCACGTAGATCTTATTCCTGTCAACACTTGCTAGATTACATAGCTCATCTCCCTAAGGGAACCATGTAGATGTTCCTGGAGGACTCAAATGGACATCAACTCTCAGGGAAGGTAAATGTGCAAGAAGTACTGGCCGTATTCTGCAAGACTATGTCCTCTGAGGCAGATTAAATATCCTTGCCTGTCTTTTACTGGCTTACCAGCAGCTAAATGCTGAAGAGCAAAGTGATCTCCTATGACACAATGTGCACATTTTAGCATGAAACATCTCCATGTACTGAACCCCAAACTTTATAGGTAAGCCTTTTTATCTTTCTTTTTTTTTTTGGTGGGTTTTGGGTTTTTCTTCAATATAACCTATAATTAATGATTGAACTTGACCTTAGAGGTCTTTTTCAATCTAGGCAATTCTGTGATTCTGTGATAATGTGCAATGCATTTGAAACAAGTCTATGTGAACTCTGACAAGACTAATGTAATTCACTTTTTACTGGATTTGGGGTAAGCAAACTGCAAATTTTTTTTTGAAAATACAAAAGCACAAAAATGGAGAACTAGACTTTTTTGTGGTATTCAAACTAAAATGCAGTATTCAGAGCATGCAAATTCAAGCTGGGTTAACCTGCATCCTAAGAAGTCAAACAAGTCTGTAGAATATGCTTGCTATTTAGCTCTTATGCGCTTATTATTTAGTTCTTACACTAAAAGAAAATACATGCACACTCATGTTTTGACTGAATCTGACTTCCAACACCAGCAAAAGTGTTTAACTTCTGCATGTTTCACTGCACCCGGTACTATCCAGCCAAAGCTTATTCTTAGTATTAAAATATTTTTTTAAACATAACCAGAAATCATTCAAGGAGTAACAGGTTTTTTAAAATTCCCCTGTATCATTCCTAGCTGAAACACTAGAAACTTACTACATAGAATCCAGAAAGTATAAAGGGTATATACTGTCTGGCAGTTTTGTTGAACCTGTAAATATTAATCAATAAACTCTCTGAAACTATAAAACTCTGCTGAGAAAGTAAGAGAAAGCAGAACATTCTAATAAAGTGAAACCAAAAAGAGTAGTAATGTTTGATTTGGGTCTCGGTTAACACAGTGACAACAAATGGTGGGGAGGAAAGCCCTAGTTAACCTGATAGCATCAGGTATCAGATGACGAACAGCTTACATGTGTAACTCTTTCTGGTTCTTCCATTCACACATTTACCTAGATTCCTATACCAGATTCTTATACAAAGCTCAATATCACTAATAATCAGGTGCACACTAAGATTTCTAAGATTTATGACATTTGTTCTCTACTTTCACCCCCAAAATGTATTTCCCTGAACAGACTATTTCAGCACAGAACACAGCATGGTTTATACGTTGCAAAAAGACACACAAAATACATCACACACTCCATTGGCAACACAAAATGTAAGAACTTCTGCACTGGGTGAGATCAAAGGCCCAGCTAACACAGCACTCAGAAGTGATGTCTGAGGAAAAAGAAAAAAAACGTAATACTATGGAGTTATCCTTCCCTGAATATCCTCTCAGCTCCTGCAAAGGCCGGCTGTAACCCTCAGCAGCTGTTGTCATCCTCCTTTACCCCTTCTACCCCAAAAATACTCAGCCCCTTGGAAAAATTAAAAAAAAAAAACCAAAAAAACCCCAAACCTGACGGTCTAGATTTTTAGGGCAGCCCTTACGCTCATGCAGGATCAAGCTGAAAATACGAGACAATAAAATACTTAACTGGAAAACACTCTGACCACTGAATTCCAAACCCCTGCAATTGCAGGCATCATTATCCTGTTTCTGTTTATAAACTCCACCTTAAAACCATGGAGTTTGCTACTACTCCTCAGCACAGACCAGGAAGGGCAGCTCTGCTGTGTTTTCGGTAGGCTGGGTTGCTAAGGAAAGAAACTGAAGCACTCCCTGCTAAACCAAGTTTCTAAACTTAGGTATGTACATCATGTGTTTGAGTTACAACGTGGAACCAAAACACAGACCGCCTCCCAACTAAATTAACTATTATCCTCATCCTTAAATATCTGCCTTACTATTTTGACTCCATGTGTTATCAACAGAAGATATTTTAGAGGAAAAAAAAAACCACTTCATCAAATGACAGAAGATAATGTTCAACATAAATAAAAACCCTCACCGAATCCTCACCCTGTAACATCACTTGGTTTTGAAGTAGAAAAAGGTTTTACAAGCATGTTTTCCGTCTGTGCCCACAGCCTGTAATTCCTGTATTCCTACAACTCATGCGTCTGTTTCAATAGCCTTTTCTGCTGGACTATCTGTCCCATGACGGAGCTTAGCACCTCTTCTCCAAGAAGCTCTTTTAGAAAAAGCAGAGTAAGTGCACTTAAATCAAACCTGCAGAAGAAAAGGGTACTACTGAAACCGCCTCTTCTGTGGAAAACGTCCATGGTTATGCTCCTGTGCTGACACATACAGCAGCTGTACCATGTAACATCCCACAACAGTTGCAAATCTCTGGGAGACCAATGCTTTCTGTCAGCCACACAGCCACCAACAGAAAAAATATTGTGTGAAGGTCAGAAGCAGTAGGTTTTCATAAATAAATGAAAAGTTTGGTTTTCTTTCTTTTTTTTATTCCGTAGTTATAAAAGTGGGTAAAATCCTGGTCCAAGTAAAGTCAGCTGCTATGAATTCAGTAGGCTCAGAGGAAGAATCCTTCAGCAGATGAACACAACACACACAATTTTGCCCTGGAATGTGGATACAGCGCCTAAGACCAATACATGAAAAATAGACTGGCAGCCCAGCATTGACACTAAGTCAAGTTTAATCAAAAATAGTAAAAAATTGAAGTAAACAATTTCAATCTTACAGAAGTTGCTGTTCAAGACTACGCACAGAACAAGTAGGAGGACAAAGTGTACTTGCAGTGTCTCTTCTAGAACCGTACCATAACTTCCATTAGAAAGTGAATCCAATACCAAAATACACCATCCACAGCACCATAAGATTTACGATCATCCACAAACAGATGAATCCTTCCTAGCAGGCACCTCTGAATTTGTAAAGATTACATAAAGTCCACCCTTAGCAAAGAGGAAGATGAAGCCCCTGAAGTGGAACTGAAGCAAAAGAGTAGCAAAGCACATGCAGTATGTTTTCTCCAACACACTACTACATGTTGTAATTTCTTAGTTAAAACACACCTAGATATCTGACAGTCCTGCTGATCCTCTGACTTGTTTACACAGCAGTATTTGTTCAGCCACTTGTCCTTCCCTGCAGGTCTTCACAAATCAGCAAAGCCAAGGGAAAAAAAAAAATAAAATGTACTGCTCTAAGTAAGAACTCTGGAGTTTAAAACCAATATTTGACCATCGTTTTTCTTTTTTAAATTAGTGACCAGGTTTCAAGAAGATGACCTCTTTTAAGAGATCAGTAGTAACTACAAAAATACAAATGACTAAATAGAAATAAAAACCCCAGTCATCAGCTTGCTCCCCTTCACCCTACCAAAATTTCTGCAAGCCCTGGTTCCAGGAAGCATCCCCTGAGACTCCAGCTTCTTGCAGACACAGACACTTTCTCTCATGTTATGACTACAAACCATGACTGATACAGTCTTTCAAAATATTTGTCTTAGGATGCTCTGCATCAAAACATTCTCCAGCCTCTAGGAAAGATTTTTTTCCATTTTAAAAAACGGGGAAAGAAAGTGATCATAAACTCTAAAAAATATCCTCTGTCTAAGCGAGACTATTTTTTAAAAGAATACTGGAAACTAAAGAACCTGCCTTCCATTGTTGTTTGGGGAGTTTAACGTTTGGCCACATCTTAAATAATTTTAATTTCTCTGCTTTTAACACAAATCTATTTATTTTATTTGCATATGTTTAGGGAGGAGTTCCTGTATTTTTTTTAATAATATAGCCTAGTTTTTACAGAAGCAGTTACAAAGTGATCCCTTCAGTGGAACCATAACCTGTGGAAAATCTACTATCTTGAGTATATACCAAAGATTTTCACTAATATCATCCCTTTACTTCCAGGTAGCACGCCCAAACAAGTGTGCCTGGCTGCTGACCTGAATGACAGAGACTTGTTCCTGTACACACAGCCATCACTTACAGGTAACAAGAAGATGCTCACCCACAACTGAAACCAGCCCTTGTAAAAAGGCAGTTACTGCCCTTCAAATGATGGATAACAACAAGCTGAGTGATTAAGATTTGCTATTTCTTAGACACAGAGGAGGAACGTTCCAGCTTTAGACTGCTGGAATAGCTGGTGTTTGACAGACAAGACGGAGAGGTAGCAATAGTGAAGACAGAAGACTTGGATACATCTTTCCCTTAATAAATGTGCAGAGAGATGTCACCTCTTCTCTCATATCACCAATTACCACCAACATTGAAGATAACCCGAGCGTTCAGGGATCTCTTGAATATTCTCTACCCCAAACTCACTTGTCACAAACAGGCTATGTTCTTCTGCTCCCCAATTTGGCAGTAAAAGTAGCCATCATAAATCAAATACTACTTTAATGATAGTAGTAGTAAGTCACTTCATAAACATACTGCCTGCAATTTAATCGTAACATTAAGCACACAACAGAGTTTTTAAAGACTGAGTTGCTTATAACTGATACTTAAGCTCACCATTTCTGTATTTCTATGTCCAACTTCAGGTATTTGCACAGCATATAGCTGAAACATAATCAGATCATACCCACTAGATCCTGGTTGCCATTTACAACAACAAGAACACTCTTTCTGTATCTCAGCAACCCTTTTTACCTATATATGGCTTCACAGTAACATCAAAGGTTTCCAATTTTAAAGACTCAAATATTGGTGAGCAGTAGGCAATTGGTGAATTACGGTTCTCTGATTTTCAAGATTCTATTTTTCACATGTCCAAGAATAATCTAGTAGCTCTACATTTGCTATATCATTAATAGAGAAATAAGGACCCCTGGAGAGAGATATATCTGAAATCTTGAAACATTTCTTCTATGGTCAGATAGAGTCCTCTAGAGATGCCTGTATTGATAATAAAATCTCAAATTAATTTGGACTTACACATCTAAATTTAGATTTAGCAAATTCTAGCTCTAAGTGGAAACCCAACACCTTGTGCCTAGAAATAAACTGAATATTAATGCTATGAGTGGAAAGAAATTTCTATCAATTAAAGACAACTGCCTAAACTGCAAATAATCAACCACGTAGTCAATCAGTTCCCTAAAATCTAACTTCAAGATGTCTCGCCCATGGCAATGCCACAATAACTACACCACTTTGACTGGTGCAAAGCAGAACCTTCCCTAGCCTGCACTTCTCTTGAAGGAGAGGTTAATGTCTGTGCACATGCCAGGAGTAATATATGCAGCCAAGTCACTGTTAGCTCCAAAACTCTCAACAGATTTTACAACAGATGCTGCTGCACAGTGCTAATAATTTTTTAGATGTTCTACAAAAGAATATTTACTACACATATTAATTAAAATCTAACAGCTGAGGCCCACATTATTCCTCGCTAAATTTAGGCACATAAGAAGTAGCAGTGAAGTGACCTCGTTACTTTACATTCCTATTAGAGGAAAAGGACCTCCTGGGGAAGAAAAAAAAAAAAATCAGCTTACCCCTTGCCACTGACTAAAGACACATGGCAGAAAGACTTAAACCTCTCAAACGAGGTGCCCAAGTTCAGTAGGATGAATCTACATTGCAATCTGCTACTGCAAACTTCATTGTGCAAGCTAATTTGCAATACATTTTTTTAACGGTTTTTACTGGTGATTGTGTTGTTTTAGACCTGAGTCCCAGCCCAGTACAACTAACTGATACTTTCAGCAGTATAAGATCTGTATGCAGCTCTTAATCACATGTAATAGCTTTCTTGAGTTTAAAAGAATGCAGTGATGACAGTTAAAATCAAATGCCTTGAGTAAAATGACAGCTATTTTCAGAGATCTGCATAAATCATAGTTAATTTGCAACTATAGCCCAGCTGAAAAAAAATATTTTCAATAATTTGATAAAGGCTTTTCCATGTACAACTAGCCTCTAAGGAAAAAAACAAGGATTTTATTTCTTTTTAGTATCAAAGCAACGCTGAAATCAAATCCACCATTCTTTTTGCCATATACGATGTGCTGCATCTGATACGGTCCTGACTCCGCTCAATGTACTTGAAAAATTGTTAGGACATCTAATAGTCAGCAAGCTTAACATTCACCTATGACACTTTTTTAAAGAAAAAAAAAAGAACCTAAATGAAGTGGAAGACTTTTGTTTTAACTAAATAGTTGAAGATCCGTTTGCCTATTGAAATGTCTGCAATTAAAAGTAACTCGTAACCTATGCTGGAAAAAATTAAACCAGTCTTTGGGATATGTATTTCAATATCTCATTTCAATGTTCTCCCTTATCCTCAGGAGCTGATACAGTTACTTTCTGTTAAAATAGTGACATCTCAAATTCCACATCATCGACTAACCTGAGCTGCTCCAAGTCAGAGGTATTTTCCATTTCACTTTCTCAGCAGGAAACGGCAATGTCACAGCTTTCCTTATACATTGTGTTCTTTGCTAGAGCATGACAGACAGGAACGGTATTTCCACACGCATGGCAAAGCAAACAATCACAGCAGCAGAAAGCAGAGCTGGAGTTCACCACTTTGATTTTTGGAGGAAGAAAGAACAAATGAAAACCCACAAGACAACTGGGGTTGACAAAAAGAAAAACTATTTCACTAAGTGCTGCAGGTCTCAAGCAAGAAAGCAAATGACCTTTTAAGTTCTTACAGGTTACATCTCAACTAGAAGCTCATGGGTTACATGGGAATCAAGAATCATAACTTGACAGTAGAGGAAATTCCAAAGCAGTTTGTCAGAGCTTAAAACCCATTAATTTTAGGAACACTGATGAACTAATCTCCTCTCTCTGGCAAGTGGATACATTTCTATTGCTTTTCAATAAAGTAAAGCTTAAATTATATTCCACAGTTTTTCAGCTTGCACCCTGAGGGCCCAGATATGAGTCAATGTTGTTATAGTCAAGGATAAATGCTTCAAGCGACTGTAAGTAAAAACTACTATAACTTCCATCCCTTCAGCAGAGTTTTACTTCAAGCACAAATGCCTCCACTTGCCCTAAAAAAAGTTTTACAAAATAACTATCAAATAGTCTACATCACCAAAGTCACTTGGATTGAAGACGAAAGTTCGGATGTTTTCAGCCAGAACCAACACAGATTATCCCCTGGTTTCCCACAGAGTTTTCCAATCACCCATTTCCCAGGTAAATATTTGAACATCTTAGAAAATTGTCCATTAGGCCTTAATGGTCCTGTCTACACTGATTCCCAAAGAAGAACTGCCCACTACAACTGCCTACCATTCCTGTGTGATGTCCAGAACACCTTTGCATAGACCCTCTCTCCAAACCCAACAGAGGTTTAAGCACTGGCCAAAAAAAAAAAAAAAAAAAAAAAAGGAGGAAAAATACCTAAATACCTAATTTCAGGTATAGACAGTTATACTTCCACTGACAGCTTTGTCATCAGTGTTGCTATGGTGTTCCCAGTACAACAGGCTTCCTTCCTAGCTGTGCCAGAAAAATCTAAAAATTCCATATAAAGGAAGCAGATATACCAGTAACAAGATGTGTGTGATGGAAGCAAGTCACTTAGCCTTGAACTACTGTTTTAAAAGAACGTTTTTGTAGTTCCTCATCTCTCACATGGTAAAATTAAAGCTTGTATTCTTACATGATAAACTGATTTGTAAAAAAAGTGATTTCCAAATCAAATCTGTTTTCAGGCTGTCACTATGGCTCTGTGTGTAATGGATTACTCCAATGAACTAAAAAAGGAAAAAAAGCCCCAAACTTTATTGGGTTTCTTTTCGTAAATCTAAGTAAGAAAGTGACCAGATTGGCAACATTTTTTTTCATGAGTTCTCCAAAGCGCATAACAGACAGGACATACAGAAAAGAAACTACAGACTATAATTGCAAAACTTTATAACACAAAGGAACTGAAAAAAACAACTGTTTGAAAATATATTTTCTGCTATCATACATCCATGTCAAGAAACGGTAACAACACAAGCACATATTATATGCAACTCTTTAAAAACTTTATACGTTATAATGAGAATTAATTTTCTACTAAAAGGCTTATATAAAGAACACAGAAGTAAGAAAACTGATTTTATCAAAGGAACATTGATAGTTTAGGCACATTCACATCAAAAGAATACTCATACTTAACATACTCTAAAAAGAAAAAAAGAAGTGCTTTCAAAAGCCCAAATGTTTTCCCTAAAATATAAACCAAAATAAAGACTATCACGAACAAATAGAAAACAAATTACTACAATTCAAACTAATATATCAGTCACTATTGAATATTCTTCTAACACATACAAGTCAAATGACTGAACACTGGTTTTTTTTGTTCCCCCCATGAAACACTCTTATCATTTCCTGGCTGCTATTTGACATTTAACTGGCAGAGGGTGGGTGGGTGGAAAAGCACTCTTTTTCTAGTTCAAGTATTTTAGGAGAAAGTCATTGGGTGAGGAACACAGCATTTCAAAACATAAATTTAGTCTGCATCATAAAATGGATTACTAAACAAAGACAACTTCCTAGCCGCACAAACAAGAGAATTTAGCATTCTAGTTCAACGATTAAGAAGATGAACCAACAGACTGGGGGAGGAGGGAAGAGACTTGCCTCAACACTAATTACAGTTTTTCAAAATTCTGGACCAGCAAGTTTACTGTACTAGGAAATACTAAAAAATTTTAAAGACATTTCCTCACTGGAGGTCTTGTACACTCATTACATTAACAGTCTGCTTGAAATATGCAGACAGATCAAACTTGCTAACTACCAACAAGTCCTGAGAATTTGCTCTAGCTCAAGCTATGCAGACCTGAAATAATGCATGAAGTACCATGTATTACAAAGAAGCAGTAATAAAGCTCAAATTAAAGCAAACTATGAGCTCCCTTATCTGATAAATTCCATCTGTGTTCCCCCCCCAGTTTTCCTCCCCATAATCCTTTTTTTTAAAAAATGAACATTCACAAACTTTAAGAGTGAAAGTGTGGATCATAATACTGCACATCTAATTCAATGTAAAACAATGTAAAGTTTTATCTCTACCTTCATGCTTCAACTTATCCCATAGTTATTTTTAAAAATGAAACAGTAAGACACTGCATTTTTAGAGATGCATCCACTTTCTCCCCACCTTCCTTCCACAGCAGGCAGTGATGGAATACAAGACAATGGGTTGCCAGCGTATTGAATCCTGCATTTGGTGTTAGAGCTTTCAAAATCTTCCCAAAGGAAACTATTTGAGTCACTTTGGGTAATTCATGTGAGCCAGTATCTAACAGAAGGAATGCAAACAAAGGTTATGAAAACAACAGTGCTTAGGGTCTGTACTAGACTTTCTAAACTAAAGTCTTCATGAAAACAGATGCAAAAGGAATGCAATCTACATCGCAGAACAGAAATCTCTTAGGTGAAAGCGCTTGCAGTTGAACTAATGTAAACTTGACCCATGCTGCTATACGATAAGGACAGCCAAATGACAATGTAATGCTCGTCTGTCATATGACAGTTATTTTCAGCCAAGTAAAACCAGTTTCATATTTCTAGTAACAATTTCATGGTGCATAATTCTAGATTGCTTTAGCTAAAAACCATTAGTCCTGTTTCAAACTTTCAGCTCCTGAGGAGAATTTTGTAGTCATCAGGGTGTAGCAGACAAAACTTTGTGCAATGACTCATTATAAGGGAACGCTCCTCTTCCAAAGGTTATTTATATAACAGGAGTTCCATTTGAAGTATTGTACGTTTTAGAAATTTGCTGCACAGAATTTTAATACCAGCTATTTAGCTGACAGGCATCTGAATTACCCAAAATGTCTCACTACCTCCCACAAAACACCTCTCTAAAGATAGCCATCAATTTTGGTTTCGGATTTTTTTTTTTTGTAGTACACTTAACAGTTAAGCAAATACTGGCATTTTATGCAGAAAAGGTTTCTTACCATTTGTAAGCCACAACTGGAGACTGAAGGCTAATTCAAATGACAGCTTAAAATAAAACAAAAAAATCACAGAATAGCTCAGGTTGGAAGGGACCTCCAGTGCTCATCTGATCCAACCATGCACTAAAAACAGGGCCAACTTTCATATGTTTGGTGATTAAGTATGTTAACATGTCTGTTTAAACGTTATAAAATAATTTGAATGTGCAACTTGATGTTGTAAACTGTTCAAGTTCAGACTTTGCTTCCCCACAAAGAAACCTCAGCAGTGTTGCTTGCCACTTCTTTCCAAGAAGGTCCTCTTCATGCAGGCTATTGTTCCATTTCACTTTAAAATTGACCACAGGCTTCCACAACCTCCTTTTTGTAGGCATTAGCACTTGTGTGGTTGCACAGTAAACCCACTCAAGGAACTTTGCCAGCTGAACACTAAACTTGGCCATAAAACTTACAATTAGGTGGCCAAGTAAATTCTAACGCTGGCATGAGATGGCAGTGGGGAAATGCAATTGGATGCAGAACATCCTTTTTGTCAGGAGTGCACATTTACTTTGCTTTGAAACCGCAGAATCAGTTTAACTACTAGACCCCCTGATTCTCTCCGCAATAAGTGTATTTGAATGCAGAGAAAAGCCTACAAACAAAATTTATACATACTCACAAGAATAAGGAACCATTAGTAGTAAGAAGCTTTAAAATTCTCACTGCTCCTCTAACTTTTAACAATATCACAGGAAGCACATAGAGGGAACAAAACCAAAACAAACAAACAAACAAAGGACTGCACCATTTAAACAGCAAAGAAAATAAAGAGTCCACCAATTTCAAAAGGACTGGTGCATGAAGCTTGGCAGTAGCTATTTGGAATAAAAACCTAGAAGTAGATTGGGGGTGAGGATCAAATGACTCTGCAAGAGGCTGAGGTGCACGTCTCTTCCTCTCTCTCCCAGCCACCATATCAACGGGATTCAAGAGGAGATGGGTCAAAGCTCCTCACAAGAACCCTGAGATAAAGAGGGAGACTATACAAGATTATGTTAGGGAACAAGGGAACAAAATGAAATATCCTGAGAAGGTGAAGTATGTAGAGTGAACTTAGCAAGGCCAGCATACATATTGAACATATGCCCCCAAAGTCAGGAAAGGATACAGGATCCTTGAACTTCACTTTTGTAATGAAACTTCCTTACAAAGCAAGTTTAATGTGGGCTAATTCTAGTTAATGGAGAAGAAACCCACTATTGCTATCACATACTCCACTAGCTAACACAGCAAGTTTGTTAACTTCACTTTCCAGGCCTGACAATGATCCATTACTGCCAACTAAGAAAAGTCACAAAACTTGCATTAAAAACATAATAAAAGGAACAACATCTGTGTTTTCATTTCACAGAGAAGGTGGCAAGTGCCAGAAAGAAAACAAATTTAAGTTAGTTCGTTGTTTTCAAAAAATACACACATATCTTCAATTACACTACCATTGTTTCCTACTTGCTCCAACAGAACTTTTGTCTCTTCCACTGAGAAGTTAAGGCTTCCTCAAAAAAAGGTGTTAAGACTAAGAAACACAAGTGCTGTTCAGATCCTCTCTTTCTTTTGCTGCAAAATGAGAAAAGCATTCAGTGCAAGGGAGATGGGACTGAAGAAGGGTCCTCAGTCAGTTCATGCCATCTTGGACCACTACAGACTCTGTCAAACACATCAAGCTGGCAACTGCCTTCCACCATTTCACACACGGTCACTTTCAGCTTTTTTTTTTAATCATTATTCTTATTCCCTCTTATCCCTTACCCAACATTTGCTTTCTAAACTTTAAAGAAGTTTCTCTTCATTCAACTGAAAAACATCTTATCCAGAAATACCAAAGGGCCATATGATGCAAAAGTTACACCAATGATAAAATACCAAACCTCTCTAAAGTTTCATAATTTACTTAATTCAAACAGTTCCTCTTGTTATCAAAATACTTTTTCCCCACTGCTCTTATTCACATGTGGTTTTATGTTGAATACTCCACCTCTTTGCAGCCTTTATTTTCATTAAGTGTTCACAAACACTAGCCAAAGATAAGGATTTCATTTTCTTCTTTGAAGTGGTGCAGTTATTGCCCTCAAATACACAGGAGTATCTCTATATATATAACATTTGAAATTCTGCTGGTCTGTCAAGCTTGGCGCATAGGACTTCGAAGCTGGCCGCTGCTTGGCCAGAGAAAAGCCCCAGAGCTGCTGGTGGGGTGACCATTCTGAACTTCCTTAGGAAAGAGTAGTATGAGGTTTAATTTATATTGTCCAACAATAAGGAAAAACAAAGAGAAAGACGAGAATTCAGAAGTCAAAAAACTCCGTATCCAAATTGCCAATGTCTCATATAAAGTTTCTTATTTTTGCAGTCCTTCCAGAAGAATCATATCCTTTTATTGATTCCCTTATATCTGTATGTTGAAACATACCAAAGCAATGGCACAGGTTAATTTATAATCATTAACTGCTACTTTCAGAACCTGACATACTACTATAAGGCTCTGGCAAACTGGCTTCAGACATTACAGAGGATATTTAAAGATTAAAATTCTTTTAAAATTTAATATTTTAAAATCAGTTTTAAAACCAGCTTTCATAAACCCACACCTCAGATTCAGTACAGGCAGACGGTCAGCACAAAATTGTTGCAAAGCTCAGGAGTTATGCTAAAGGCAGTTTCAGAAATTAGATAATCTTTTCAGCGCTGTAATTAGCACTGATTTGATAAATGAGAGATAAACTGCAATATAAATCAAATTATTTAAGTCCAAGATTTTTATCTTACCAGAAACATAATGCTCCCCCTTTCATTTAAAACAAACAAAAAAAACACTAAAAAAAAAAAAAAGAGAGAACAGGACACCAAAGAATTGTTTTGAATACTTAAAATTTTTAGAATAGGCTTTTGTTACTATAAACTACAAAGAAAATGTTTTGACAATAACCCTGACTAATCTTCCTATTTCCTAGTAGGCTCTCACTTGCAAAATAAATAATAAATTTTTTTTTTTAAATCTCAGAATGCATATCCAACTACACTCTGTGACGTGCCAACAATTTCAAAATTAGCAGTAATTTAAAGTGACAAGAATATAGTAGAAGAGGCAGAAAAGGTCAATGGCTACTCTAGACACTTTTTCTTCCATAAAACCTCAGTCTTTACTGACAAGATATTTAGGACTCCCACGTTTTCAAATATGGCTAAAGCTGGGCCAGTCCTTATATGCAAAACCATTTAGGTATAGAAACAACACCAGCAGACTAAAATGAAAATTAGAAACAAACAAATAAACCTGAACAACTGAAAAGACTTCTACACATCCTTCTTGGTTATTCAGACAAACCACACATTTAAAGAACACGTTTGCAGTAGTCCCAAAAAGCCATTAATAACTGTTATGTAATATCAATTTGTTATATGAAAAAATAATGTACTATACATATATACTTAGAAGGTCTGTGGCACCTAAAAAACAGTCCCAGAATCATACTAATACTGTCAGGGTAATATTTTTATTTAGTAGTTTGATGTCATGTCCATTAACATCAGTTCATTACATGGCTTTCTACCATAAATATTCTGGAAAAGGATGTTTACACATGAATCACAAAGTGATGCTTAACATTCCCTCAGGTAGTAATATGCTATGTGACAGACGTCATTTCAGCATAGTTTTAACATACTAAATTTGAAAACTTTGCAGAACAGGAAGATACGATCAATTGTCCAACAAAAACGGGCAATCTGGTTCTCCATTCCTAAAATCATCATTCACATCTCTCTCAAGTATGGGGTACTCTTAGAAAGTCACCCCGGTTAGCCTCTTAACTACAAGAAGCGACACAACCATAATAAACAGCTATTAAAAAAAAAAAAAAAAGAAAAAAACCTAACCACAGGAAAAAAAAATTAAAATCACACAACCCATAACACACCCATGTACATATACATATGCTATGAGGCATCTAGAACAGAAGGCAGATTTAAAAGAATCAGGCAAAAGAAGGACATGGACTTCAGTTAAGTACTCACAAGTTACTATCTTATTCTTACGCACACCCCTTCATAGTTCCCAGGTGCAGGCTGGCAGCCTGGAGCACACGGCCATCTGCAGTACTATCCATATAAACTGTTAGGGTCCAGCTAAGCATTAAGTAGTCATGCATGGAAGTACTTCTTATAAATCACTCCTCGGTAAATTCAATCTAATATGCTCAACTAACATTTGGAGAAATGATCAGAAGAATGTGTCACAATGCCTCACAGTCTTCCTTTTCATATTTTAGTATATTGTATAAGAATCCACCTACAATTCCTGTAACTACAGCAATACAGCATTAAGCAAAGGTATAATCAGAAGTTAAGAGGAAAATCTTTTTGTACTACGGCAATTAAAAGCACACATACTGCAGAAGTCCACTTGTTTATCAGGTTTACTGAGTACACACTTAACACCCATCAGCAGGGACTCTTTGGAAATCTTGTTCTGAACTATCAGTCTAAGATCCAGTTAGCAAGTTTGATTCTACACCAAGAAGTCTCCATATCAAATACGTATAAGAGTACAACCACCTCAACCTGCTCTGCAGATGTCACTCTGTACAGGATACGACCCTGCAGTTAGAGCTACCAAACGATCTTCCTTCCACTAACACTGGGTCATCTTTCCAGTATCAATAAAACCCAAAGTCTTTGTTGTTCTAATTATGTAACCGGAGTATTTGACAAGAAGCTCAAGGAAAGGCTTGGGAAACAAACAAACAAAACCCTATCTACGCATATTTTATTCTAACATGAGAATAAATACAAACAATCTCAAAATTACAAATCACCATTTCCTTTTTCAGATGTGTTCTGATGTCTGCTTTTATTCTGAATAGTTCCTCATAGCATTTTATTCCATATTCAACACACAACCACCACATCACCATTGCAAAAGCACTCAACAAAATAGAGGTTGATGATTATTTTATTGATTATCGAAGCTATAGATCAGCATCTAGTATAAAGGGTACAAGCTGACATTACCTCCTCCCCGCAGGCATAGCTATGGTATAACAGTTCAATGTCAATTCACAATACTCACAGTCTGCGAGAATTTCATACAGCTTCCCAAGAGAAGGAAGATCTGCCAGATTTCTTCACAATTGGACTGTAAATCAGTTTAGTTTAAAAGGTAACTAGACATCTACTGAGGTAGGTTTTTCCTTTTACCTTAAGGAGATGAGAAAAAAAAAAAACAACAAAAACAAAACCCTGAAAGTCACTCCAAACTAGAGCAGAAACTTGACCGAGGTAGGACCACAAATGCTACATCTGTTTTCAGAATCAATTATTTAAAAACACTAAAATTTGTTCCTATTTTGGTTTCCTGCTGACTGCTGACAGACTGCACACAGATACAGCTCCTGGTACCAGGCCAAATGTACAATTAATCTGGGGGCGGGGAAATCATCATGGCTTTTTATCTGTATGTTGAAGAAAACAGGAGTCGAAGCCTCACTTATCCAAAAAGATGTCAAACATGATTAAGTTGGCATGTTGTAAGTCACATTAAGCAACCAAAAACCCTACAGTGGTAAAATTAGATTAACTTTTTTGGTTGTTCTGAGAAAGAACAAAATAAACTTGTTATACCACTTAGACCAGGAAATTCCATTACTGTTTTAAAAATAAAAGGCAACATGATACCTGGCCTTTAAAAATTGAGAGTCCTGGTGTCCTACTATCTATCCTCTAAGTAGTGACACTTAAATTGCTACTTTCCTTATATGTTTCCATGTTAATTACATTCATTCCAGTACAAAAATACATCTAGTGTATAAAAATGTGGTGAAGAAAGGGGAAATTATTTTTTTAAAGTTTTGATCTCCAATCCTTCCTCATTGCAAATTCTGCTGCCTAGTGTTAAATGACTTGGAAAAGTACCCACCTCTGCTCCCTCCCACCCCATATAATCAGTGACATCTTCCAAACACGCGGCAGAGCTATAACTACATGTTAGCAAGTCTATGAGTACAGATCTTATTCTTTAAGGACACGAAACGAACTATTTTTCAGCACATACATATTTCTTTTAAATAATTCAGTGCTGACATTTTAAATAATTTGTATTCCTGTTGAATTAATTAATCTTACGTGCACAGAACAGAATATTGCTACTGTGTAACCACTTCCTTATGGAAAAGGTAAA
Organism: Coracias cyanogaster; assembly: GCA_033124195.1. NCBI lineage: Eukaryota > Metazoa > Chordata > Aves > Coraciiformes > Coraciidae > Coracias > Coracias cyanogaster. Next base: position 3,238 of record JAVSBS010015314.1, on the reverse strand, counting down.
TCAAATTTAGGAAACTAATAATTAACATTACAAACTCCAGCGTGACAGCACAGTTGTATCACTTTCAAATCATAACTGAGCATACTGCCAGGAGAAAAATCTTAATTCATTACTCCTGCAATAACCACTTTCTTAAAAATTAGTAACTCAATACAGTATTACAGAATATTTCACATTAACTGCTAAAGCATCAAGCAGTTGCAAGGTGGGGTTCTTTTCCAATAACAGCCCAAAAACATACCACGTGTCAAACAAATGTTTGCGATGTTACACAATTTCAGTTGAAAAATGGTTTACCACATCTCAGTTTCAATCCCATAAGAATAAAAAATTCCCTATATTTAAAATACAGCACTGTTCTACTCAAGTAATGTAAAGTTTATTTCCCTGACCAGAAAGCAAGGGAACATACTCCAGTCTGGAGTTCACATTGAGATGGATAAACTCAATACCTACTAAAGAGACGTCAGGCTCCATATACCATCCTGCAGCTCTTATTTGAAATATGATTGAAATCCATGAATCTTCAAGACAACACACATAAAGCAGAAGCAGAACAGCAGTTTTCCAAGACACATTATGAGGGCAGCAAAAGGACTCATATAAAGCTTCATGACAATGACAGTGGACACTAAAGACCACTTTTTATTTAAGTGGGCCTTCAGTTCTCAGAAGACTTTTGTTTTCTGGACTGCATTTCATCTGGAAGCTACATTTATTTGGAAGCGTAATACTTCCAGAATATAGCATAGATTTCAGCAGAAAGAAAATAATCAAGACTTTTAAAATTTAAGAAAATCATTAGAGATGGGGGAAAAAAAAAAAAAAAAGGACCAAAAAAAAGAAACAACGCAAAAAAAGGCAACAGTGATTTACAACACATCTGCCAACTCATGTATCAGGTCACACCTTTGGGGAAACCCTGCGAATCGATCAGTCCCTTTCTCACAGCACCACAGGATACCAGGTGTTTGCAGCCACCACTCACTGCTGTCTACCATTTTTTCGCCTCTGACTTCAGTCAAGAGGCCTCTTTCTAAATCTTTAGTCATGTGAACAACTCTAGGCAGGAACTAATTGCCATGTTATCAAAGGTAGCAAACTGTGACTTAAAATAAAATTTACACACAGCACTAAGCTTGAATATCTACTGCTTAGTTACCAGCAGATAGTTACTATATACAACCCTCCACAACAAATCTAGCTCCAGTTAATTCATTTTAAACGCATCAAATCAGAACACTTCCACTATATTGCTGCATGATTACAGGAAAATAAACCAAACCAACACAGCGCTAACAAAAGAGCTATTACTTAAGCCTTGCCTCTCAGCTTCAAGCAGTAAAACAAATTCATCTCTCTTAGACATTGTCCTCATATTTACCATGCTTTTCCGCTAGACCTTGGGTAAAAGATATAAAGAAACAGGCATAAAAAAGGCTTTGATCTCACACCTACACACTATATTCTCTCCAGATGTCTTGAACTCCCGTAACTTTCTTAGCAGAGCTAGGACAGATCACACCAGGTACAGCAATTTGATCACATGAGAACAGCTACTTGGATACTTATCATCACAACACTGCTTGATGCACCATCACTGCAAAGACTAGTGGAGATGCAGATGGCAGTTAGTGAGGAGCAGTCACAAGGAAGTCACATGGAAAGATTTAGCAGAAACCCTCAAGACTTCAGGTAGGGAGACTAAGAGACTCTGCACAGCACATCTCTGGGGTAGGTGAGGGCACATGGGGGCGGCTGAGCACTGACACTGTCGGGTGGCAGGCTGTCAGCTGTACCTGTTAATTGTTAATACTCCTAAGTACAAAGTATGAGGAAAATATTATTCAAGTTTTAAGCTGAGTTTCAGCTAAAGGAAAAAAAAAAAAAAGTAGTTCTGAGGATTTATTAGAAAGGCTGAAGCTTTCAGAGGGAGACTTCCCTTTCAAGGAAAGCCCTTTAAAACCAACCACAGCAATGCACAGGTAAGGCCACCACGGCCCCTCAGCTTACACCTTGCATCCCAGCCCTGAAACCAGCCAGAAACACCACCTCATTTTTATGTCACTCCCAATTAAGTAACGGTTTACTGAAAACCATAAAACCGTTAAGATGCCGATTTTGCCTACCTCCTATCTCAACTTTTTAAGAACGGGCTCCTGCCCTAGTTGTGCGCCGTAGGGAGCTCGCTACCTCCCAGACGTGTGCGTCACTGGCATGAGGGGAAAAAAAAACAGACCTCGAGGTGAAGTTTATTTCTGCGAGGGAAGCCCTGGCCACGGCAGGTTCCGTGCCGCGGGGCCGTCCCCACACGGCGGCCGCGGAAGCTAAGGGGCCGGCGGCCCCGCCGCCCCGGGAGAGGGAGAGGAGCCGGGAGGGTCCCGCTGCCTCGGCACCCGCCGCTGGACGCCGAGTCTCGAAAGAAGCTGGCGAACCGGGACGAGCAGCCCGGAGGCGCGGGAGATGCCCTCTCCTCCCTCCCTCCCTCCCTCCGGCTCGGCTCTGGGGCTCCGGCCTGCAGCCAGCCTCTGCCCCCGCGGCCCGCCGAGGAGGGGGCCGCCCGGGGCGCGGGCGCCACGCAGCTGCCGGGGAGGTGGCGGGCCCGGGCCCGCCGGGCGCGGGTGCTCCCTCGGAAGCGCCGGAGGGTGTTGGCCACTCACCCAGGCAGGCAGATCTGCGGAGGAGACGCTGAGCCGCACCGCCTCCTCCTCGTCCTCCAGGAAGGCGAGCGCCCGGCCCAGGCGGGAGGTTTTGCCGCCGCGGTGCCTGCGGATCCAGAAGAGCCCGCACAGGGCGATGAGGACCCAGCTGAAGCTCAGCCCCAGGTAGCCCAGCATGTACACGGGGAAGATCAGCACGAAGCTCCTCGCAAACTGCGACACCAAACCCGTCACGTCCACGCTCAGCAGCGGCGGCGGCGGCGGCTCCGGGACCGAGTCCCCGCCCGCCGCCTTGTCCGCGGCGGCGGGATCCGTGGCGGACCCCGCGCCGGGGGACTGCTTCGCCGCGGCCCCGCTCATGCTGTCGCGGCGGCGGTTCCTACTACTGCTGCCGCTCCTCCCGCTGCCGCGGCAGCTCCTCCTCCTCGGGCGCTGGCTGCGAGCGGGCAGGGGGGCAGGGCGGCGGCGGCGCCTCGCATCCTGCGCCCGGCCCCGCTCACCGCGCACCGACACCAGCCGCCGCCCGCTTCCGGGTTCGGGGCGGCCCGGCCCAAGCCGCCGCCGCCGCCGCTGCGGAG
>JAVSBS010015313.1:0-10661 GCA_033124195.1 Coracias cyanogaster | reverse complement strand
TCCTGTGGCCCCGCTCCAGCAGGTCCATGTCTCTGCTGTGCTGAGGACTCCAGAGCTGCCCCAGCACTGCAGGGGAGTCTCACCAGAGCGGAGTAAAGCAACAGAAGACCCATTAAGTTTATGTATATGTCTCTTATTTCATACAACTGGCATCCTGGACACAAAGTCCCTGTCACATGGAGCTTTGAAACCTAGGAACAAAGATGTTTGTGAGATCTGGCACTGGTTGCGTTGGTTGTCACGTGGATGTTGCCAGAGAAAGGCAAAGAAACCATCCAAAAATGTACAAGTTTCTGGTGCAAAATCCTGAAAGAAAAAGGTGAGTACTCTAAAGGAGCACTGCTGGGGCAGGTTCAGGGAAGCTTTTCTTTTCATTGGCTTTTGGTAGGTGACAGACTGGGACAGGGAAGGGTTGAGTCACCAGAAGTGAAGGAAGCTGTTGTTGGCCGGATGAAAGAAAACAGTGGCCTGCCATCAGCGGAAACAGGAGGTGCACAGTGGTGGTTAGGAGCATAGATGTATGGTTGCCATGTCAATCAGTCCTCCTCTTTCATTAAATGTTTCCCTGCATACAAATAGTCCCAACATAGATGAGGCTTCATGACCCTTTTAATGCAACCAACACATTTCAGTCTCATAATGCTGATCCTGGAACTGAATTGTTGCCGTAGAAAGATGCTGTGAAGAAGTTTTGCTTCTTTATTTAAATAGAAAAAGTGAACACGATCCAGCAGTTTCCACAAATAAGGTACGGGAAAATATTTTGCTTTGCCCAAGTAAAAAAAAAAATTAAAAAGGAAAATTTGGAATTTGGAGTCATGTCTCTTTCTAAAATAAAATTCACACACATTTGGCAGAAATATGAGCCTTTGAAAACTGCTCTTGCATGAGAGATTCTCAACTATCACATAAGTCCTCCATTTCTACTGAGCACACTATATCCTTACCAGACACTTCTGTGGTCAACCATCTGTGGGATCTATCTTCACAAAACATGTTTGCAGCCTCACAGCGACCCTTTGGGAGACTTGGTGCATGCTATAGGTTGGATGCTAAACAATTATATCTGAGCCTTCCTTCTTTCTTTCATCTTCAAGGAGACACCATCCCTGGAGGGATTTAAAAGCCGTGTAAATGTGGTGCTGAGGGACATGGTTTAGTGGTGACCTGGCAGTATTAGGTTAACAGCTGGACTTAATGATCTTGAAGGTCTGTTCTAACTAGAACAATTCTATGATCTTAGCTATGCTACTACACACTGAGCATGGTTTCAGAGGACGTTCCTTCAATTTTCATAGAATGATGGCTGATACAAGCCAGGATGCTGGTGGCCTTCTTGGCCACCTGGGCACATGTTGGCTCATCTTCAGTCAGCTGTTGGCCAACACCCCCAGATCCTTTCCCACCAGGCATTTTCCAGCCCCCTGAAGCATTCACAGGGTTGTTGTGACCCAAGTGCAGAACTCAGCACTTGGTCTTGTGAACCTCATACAACTGCCCTCAGCCCATTGATCCAGCCTGACCTCTGTAGAATCTCCCAACACTCCAGCAGATCAATACACCTGCCCAACTTGGTGTTGTCTGCAAACTGACTGAGGGTGCCTTGATCCCCTCACCCAGATCGTTCATAATGATATTAAACAGAACTGGCCCCAGCACTGAGTCCTGGGGATCACCACTTGTGTCTGACCACCGAGTAGGTTTAACTCTATTCAGTTCACCAAAAGATGAGGTTCATCTTCTCTTGCAGCTGATATCTATGGTAGGGCTGATGCGAGATACCCCCAAAATGTCTATTTCTCAATACTGGTTGTAAAGACAAGGATAACATCCATATCATCAACAGCACTTGCTTTTGAGAAGACCTCCTGCATTTTGCTTACTGCCTGATCATACACACATTCACACTTCATTCCTTTCCCCTGGGACTATTGAAATGCCAGAAAAATGTAACCTCCTCTGACATTGCCCATTAAAAACACCCAACAGATCAGCTTGTAGCAACACCAAGAGCTTGCTGGTGGTGTTTTCTCTGTAGATTTGCTTCCCTGCGTTAAGCCCAGCACAGGGTCAACCAGTTGATAGTTATTAACAAGGGTGAAGTTTGCAGTGGCTGTTTAACATGAAAGACGTAAATGTCACGCAAGCAGGGACGAGACCCCGGGACTGAGGTCAACGCTCCCATTGCCTGAGCCACTGAACCAGGACAATTTTGCCCCTTTTCTCATTGGGTTCACATTCCTGGTCAGCCAGGGGTGCAGCTCGGGCAGGACCAAGACCGTCCTTAGTGCAGTTCCTTGCCAGGTGGGCTGCAGTGAATGTGTTTGGCAAATGCTGGAGGCAGTTCAGGCAGAAATCAACATGTTCCCTCTTCTTTTTTGAAAAGCTCTTTGTAGGCATGAACTTGCATGACAATTTTTTTCTTTCCTTGAAGCAACCTATCTTTTAACCAGTACTAATTTGGCCTAAGCTCTTTTTAATTACTATATAAAGGCTCCCAAAGCCCTGTAGCATGAAGTTACTAGAGATCAGCTGTGACTAATTACATTTTTCAACTTCACAGGACACAGCTCCAGTAAGACTGTTTATTGTTACTCTCTGTGTTTTTTGAAGTCAAGCTGAATTTCAATCTGGCCTTGGAAGAGGTCAACTCTCTCGCTTTTCCCATGTGAGAAAAGTGAATCCCATACTTTTCTTTCCAAATAAAAGCTTTGCTTCAGTCATACTGCCTTCCTGTAGACCTCCTGCTACAGAACAAAATGGACACTTTCCCTTATTTTCTGCGTAAAACATCTTTTTCTGTCAATAGATTGACCTGAGCTCCAAAACCCACAGTATTTGATTACTTGAATCAACCTTTCCAGGATGGTGTAATCAGCTAAAGGGGTTTTTTGCTGGTTTTCCCCAGGTAACTGATAATACTACTCACAACCCAGCAAGTGTTGAGAATCCAGCAGGAAAATCACATTGTTGTCTCCCACTCCTCTCCATTTCATATGATTATGTCTCCTCACCCTTTGTGGCAGTGTGAGCTGGTTCTGACAGTGCAGGAGTTATTTTCACCAGTCTGTTGTGGCCTAGCTGTGAATTTAGATCCCTGTGTGACTGAGGTGTCTGGTTGTCTTGTTCTGAAGACTATTCACTCACGTTATGTGTCAATGGGGTACTTGAGGGGAAGAAATGGTAGAAAGAGTATCAATTACTCAAAACAATGCTAATTAGCTCATCAAGCATCACTGCCCACTACACCACACAATTTCCTTCACAACCTCCAAGGCACAGGATACACAACGGTACTATCAGAAGCATTGGTCTCCCATCCAAAACAATTTATTGACATTTGATAACAGTTAATTATATGAGGTCAAACAGCACACATGCTAGCAGTCCAGTGGCTCAAAATCTCTGGACTTTTCCACCTTCTGTATTTATGTGTTGCTATTTCACTGGGTCTAGGTATTTGTCTGGTATCAACAGTTAGAACTGACTTGTGAGCACTGAAATTCTCTCTCTTCTTCCCTGAAAAGTGACCCTGAAGGGGTTAACCAAGCCAGGCACCTGGAATAGACCTACCATGAATTGTTCCTTTTAATTACTTTGCCAGGCATGAGGGAAGAAATATTGCCTCCAGGACCAGAGCACTTTGTGGCAGGGCAAGTGGAATAAACCAGGAAAGCAGCATCACTAATTAACTTGCAGTGAGCTACAGCACAAGCTGTGAGTTCGTGAGGAGGAACTAAAATAGGTGCTGAATGGCTCTCATGACCTTGTTATCTGGTGCTACAGCACCAGCAGAGGACATGAGAGAAGGGCTGCTCCAATGGGAGGGAAACAACAGATCAACTACCTCTTTAATCTGCATGGGCTTTCAGACCACACAGTTTTGCTATATTTTTGTATGACTCTTCAAAGACACATGACTTAAGGTTTTATTTACAGCGCAGACCATTCATGGAGGAAGGTATCTAGGTAATGACCAGTGGTGGGTATCAGTTAGCAGCCCAGGAAACAGTGTATAAACTAAATTGTCTCCCTGAACAGATGAGAAATCTGGCCCATACAGAGCTTCTTGTTTTGGGAGCTGGTTGGCTCCTGTAGCCTCAGCTAGTAAGATGGTATCTCTATAACATGTGCCAGTCTTCTGGAAGTACCTGGGTTGAATTCAACCCACTCAGCTTCAGATGTTTACATCTGAGCTGTTGCCTAGGCCCCTTCTGTACCACTGAAAAGAAATATGCACTTCCAAGGCAAAATTCATCTGCCCCACTAGTTATGGATGAGGTGAATCAACTATCAACATCTTGAAGAATAAAGAAATAACCCACTCTCCAAGACCCATGGGAAATAGACTAGAAAGTCATGCTCTTTACACGTAAGAGATGTAAAGAGAGAGTAAAGAGATTAAGATTAGTTCTAAGAAGCCTCCTATGGAAAATGAGGCACTGGAAATAACTGTGTGGGTGTAGGTGGGGAATCGCCCTTCCCAAATATCTTTAAGGGTAGGTTTGACAAACATCTGTCAGAAGCCATGTCACTAGGAAGAAGGGGCTAACTAGTCCTCTGAAGGGTTTTCTTCAATTCTGTGACTCTGCCCTGGAAAAGGGCCAAAACCACAACAAATCCCAAAGTGGGTATTTAGATGGATACCAGGAGCATTCATCATAATCTTATTTAAGGCTACTATGAATTCTGGAAAGATTATTAAGCTTCCTGATTCAGGATTTGCTTTTACGGGGCTGGCTTATGATGAGATCTCCACAGCGGACAGATTATTTTACATATGCTGAATGTGAACGTTGCGGAACTTAACATAAGATTTTTAATGAAGTGCAGGAAACCATTCCAAAGAAAACTTTCTTACTCCTTGTGCTCTGCCCTGCAGAGGCAAAGGGAAGCCAAGGTCATAAGATCAGTCTAGCTCCAAAGATTAATTCCCCCCATTAGCAGAAGATTCCTGCATATCTGGGGATACTGAAGAAAAAAAAGGTGGAGGAAGTAAGGAAGTTAAATTTTATATAGTCATAGATGATCCTTTCACCGTTGCCACTTTCCTTGTCAGGAGCAAGCTATGTTTGCTCGACAGACCTCTGAATTTTCTTGCCTTGATGTTCCGTGTCTGCCTGTCTGAGTGGCTCAGAAAAAGAGAAGCATTTATCTAAGTTTGACAATGCTATTAATAGCATGCAGGAGCCAAATATTAATTTAGAAGGAGATCTTAGTGGCTTTACTCATTTTGAATACCTGGCATCCCAGCAGACTTTGACTTCATTGCAATTAGCTAGTGCCACCCATGGTTATTTTCAGAGTTGGCTGAGGAAAAATACGCTTAAGCAGGCATATTAGAGAGCTGATCTGCTACCATTTTGGTGAACCGATAGAAGCTGGAACAAGGTAATGATTTTGTTAAGCCCACAATTAAGAATGATTCAGTAGGTCAATACAGTTGAAACAGTCAAACTAATACAGTAGATAATGAACTGTATTTATGAGAATAGGACTGAAGAGAGTGCCACGGGGAATCATAGAAGATTCCGAAAGGTTGCACAGTCCGTGGCTATGTTGCTAGGCAGGAAAAACACTATAAGCCCTCCTTGATCGACATGTGCCCTACCTTAAAGATGCCCAGTGGAGATGACTGCTGTGCCAAGCAATCGATTTTATTGTATCCCTACCCTTTCTTTCATAACATTTGTCCTAATCACCAGTCTGAAACTTTTTTTTCTGTATAATATATATCCTAGACTTCCTGACCTAGCCACCATGGACACAGAGAGCAGTTTGTCCTCTTCCACGTTGAAACAGCTTCTGAGACTCTCAAAAGCTGTTTTTGTACCTCCTCTGGCCTTTCTTCTCCAGACTAAGGAAATCCATATTCTTTCAACCTCTTTCTTTGAGCCATGTCTTGTATTGGGACAATTGAAAGAGCAATCAGTTTCTTCTCAGACAAAAGGCCTGAGTGTTGTCATTGACATTATCATAGGAGTGGTTGTTCTTGCACAGAGTAGCACTTCTCTGTCCTTCTCTTCTTAGCATATGACTAATTCCATAGATGTCAAAAGTTATAAGGCCACAGTCCATCCCATAAGCCAATCCTTGTGCTCTAGATCAAGGTGAAAATACCTACTAAAATTAAGTCTTGCTCATGCCCAACCTTCTGCGCCACAATCAGGACAGGTATTAACCACAATTAAATAATTATATTTCTCCCAGAACCTGTTACATCTGGGCTTGTGCCTGTTACAAGAAACGTTTTTCTGTTTGAAATTAATTTGAAATTCTATTCTCTGTGAGATTTTAATATTGTATTCCTAGTCTTAGAGATTTCCAGGCTCCTTCTTCAGGCAGTGCAGCGACTGTTACATCAGCGACTGCAAGCAATGGGGTCTACTGAGTGGGAGATGTCTAAGAACGTCAGTGACAGTCACACTTGGAGACCAGCATCTCTCCACTCACTTCAGAGTCTCACTTACTTGCTTAGACAACCTGGCTCCCTTTTGACTATGGTGACTTTCACTTCTACTGAGTAGATCATCCCACTTGTTTCAAACACATCAGGATGAGTTCAAGTGTGTGCTTACTGTCACTCCACCCACTACAAAGAGTATTGAGACTCATTATCTTGCACATTTTTCTGCGTGGCAGTTAGAAAATCTTCCTTAAATTCAATCCCATGAGAAGTATTTATCTGCATGTTCGTTGTTTCATGTGATGGATCCCATCTCCATGTTATTTCCTAGCAGGGATAACAGAGGTTGGAAGTAGGTTTTGTAGCCCAGATGAGTCAGTCTGTTTTCCTTTCAGCTTCTTTACCCTCCAAGTTCTGTTTGAGAGATGACACGCACAGGCAGCAGGCCAGGCTGAAGAGCCAGAGGCATGAATATCTTCAAACACTGCATCTAGAAACACCACGGTTCATCTGTCAAGGTCCATCCTTGTTTTGCTTTGAACTTGCTACCCACTAGTTTTTATGTTATTTCTAGTTCTTGTATTGAAAGAAAGAGTAAACAAGAGTATCCTACTCACTTTCTGTGGGCCATTCATGCCTTTTGTCACATCCTCCTCTCTCATTTCTTTTCCAGGAAAGAGAGATCACGTAAGTTTGAGCTTTATTTATGCAAAAGTTTGATAACTTTACTCAGGCTTGTCACTCATCCTTGAAGGAATTCCTGGCTGCAGTTTTCCTCAGCCTCTGTCAGCAGTAAATTTACCCTATGGATAAGACAAATGTTTAATCCAGCAGTAGAGGCTATGAAGGTGCAGCAGGATCAGTCTTTTGGAGGAACACTACCAAATATACTAGAAGAATATGCCAAGCGGTCTTACAAACTAGCCTCAGTCTCTCAGCAGCAGTGGTTCTTTCACCCCCTGCTACCAAGTAATATTTGTTCACTCTGGTTTTGATCAGAGATTGCAGCCTCTACTTGAGAAGTAATTTGACAGCAGAAGGGAAGGTGCAATAAAAATTTTTCCATTTTGAGGTATCAGTATTTCTGGGTGTGGTAAACGGACCGCGACACTGAAACCACACCGAACTGAAAATAAAACAAATTGCCACAGCCGCAACCCTCCTGCTCAGCCTGAGTCCTCCAGACAAGGATAAAGGCAAACCCTCCTTCACTCGGAAAGGGCTTCCTGACCTCTTGCAGGGTTTTGATGAGATCAGGCGAAATTTGATCTGGGCTGTGGTTTTGATAATGGGCTGTAAAACACCACAACTGTCCGGCTTCCACAAACAAACACTGCCCGTGACATTTGTAAATACTCAGAGGTGAAGTGGGGCAGAGAACAAACTTCATCACTTCCTGAGCACTTGTCAGAAGCAGGCTTGGCTCGGAGCAGATGAGCAGGATGGGGCTGATGGTCTAAGCAGTCTGAGATCTGGCCTCCAGCTGCTCTACATGAAGGGGAGAGATGCCCCCTAATGGGGCCTCATAGAATAATCTTGTTTCTGAAATCCTGTTTTCCCCACTCTTAAAGGCTTGTGTATTCACTGAAGTGTGAGTCCATATGTCTCAATAAGCCTTTTTGGGGCCTGGGAAGGAAAAAGCAACCAGAGAGAATCATTGTTCACGCAGATTGCTTCCATTTTGCTGGCCTCAAATCTTCCTCAATCCCTTCTACTCCTCTACTGGGAACGTTGGCCAAACCCCCTGTGGAAGGAAAAAGAAGAGAAAGGTTGGCCCAGTGGAATAGTAAACCTCTTGTGAGGTACAGGAAAACTCATTGCCCTTTGATAGGCACGACAAATTAGTGTCAATGCATATTGGGTCCTATGATGGAGAGGAGTCAAGGTATGAAGCTGCAGCAGGTGTCCCAGGGAGGTCTGTGGCTGTGTCGGTTCCCCATAGAGCAAACGTGGTTGGTTGAGTAATCCCAAATTTGGTACAATTGAGACTGGTGTGAGGAGGAAGAGTCTTCACAAGTGGATGTCTGAAGTGGGAGGTGTAAATCTTCTTAAGGTTGCTTGAGATTTGAGAGGTTTTTTGGGACATACTCAAAAAGAATAGATTTCTATTCCTTTAATATTTTGTATTACTAAGCAACATGAAAGTGATTTATGGTCTGCTAGGTTCTGGCTTCCAGAAAATTTCTTCAAGCTTTGCATTAGCACAGAAACATGACAGTACCTGTGTTATGACCTTCACTGAACATCAAGCCAACACTCCAGACTACCTAGAAAGGATTCAAGCCTTTCTTAATCTTGCATTCAAGTGAAAGCTGATTTTTTTCAAAGATTTTTTTTCCTCCAAGTTGCCCAGCTGATTTTACATTGTTGACCACTACTAAGTACTTTACATTCTGTGTTTTTCCAATTTTCTCTCTTTTCCCATTGTCCTGCCATGACGCATTATATCATGACAAGAGGGCATGGCCTGAAGCTGCACCAAGGGAGGTTTAGCTTGGATATTAGGAAGCACTTCCTCATGGAAAGGGTGGTTAGACACTGGAATGGACTACCCAGGGAGGTGGTGGAGTCACCATCCCTGGAGGTGTTTAAGGAAAGATTGGATGTGGCACTCAGTGACATGGTCCAGCTGATGTCGTGGTGTTGAGTCATAGGCTGGACTTGATGATCTTGGAAGTCTGTTTCAACCTCAGTGATTGATTCTGTGATTCTGTGATTATGGTGCCTAAGCAAGTCAGTTTCTGGTTTTAGCTAAATAATATATATTGTACTTTCACACTTCTTCTGAGTAGGACCTACACATCTGCCTACACTCTTCCTCTAACTGCCTCCACTAGCACTGTTTAATAGGGAAGAACAGAAACAAACAAACTCTTATCGTGCCACTGAATCAGTACAACAGGTCTTACGGCATAAGTGTTCCGATGCCTCTGATCATTTCTTTTTAAGGTTATGTTTTCTGTAATCATCAACACAAACAGCCGAAGGCGAGTTCGATGGGCCAGGTGGATTTATCTTTGTTCCAAGAGAAACTGTATAGCAAAAAATAATTGGCTATGGTTTTTTTTTCACTGCCTATCCAAAGTGAGATAGGAACAGACTGGAAAAGTAGCGGTGATTTATTCACTCTGCTTTTTTGTGTGTGTGTATCAGGATCCTCACGTGGATTAGAGGAGGGTGAATTAGATGTTTGGTGCCCACTTATTCCTTCCCTTGTATCCATAAGATACCAAGGCTACTCTAAGCTTTTGGTCAGTGGCTAAGGGTCTTGGACTAAGTGAAAATGAAGCCAACACCTGCCTTAAGGCTGAGCAGCACCTTGCTCCGGGTGACCCTGCTGGAGCACAGGGGTTGAACGAGACAATCTCCAGTGGACTCTTCCAACCCCTACCTTGATCGGATTCCGTAAGTCTTTCTCTGCATGGGCACAAGGCAGAGTTTAAGAGCAAATGACGCTTTTGTAAAGACAGATCCTTTGCTGCTGTGCCTCTGCAAGCCTCCTTTTCCTAAAGTCATTTCTACACACCAGGTGAGGAGTGACCCTTTTGAATTCCTAAGATATGGCTTACTCTGAGGTGGAAAGAGTTGGGTACCATCAGTTATATGAGCAACGCAGAAGGTCTGTGACCTTTCTTCTACGTGCATCAGTTTTTCAGTGGCTTCATGTGTGAGAGAAGCAATAAGGCTCACCTTGCCTGATGAGGTGCACTGTAGGTATTTATAACATCTTTATGTTAGTTCACCCAGAGCATTATGGCTTAAAGAGTGGCTTTAATTTCACAGTGCATTCAAGGGCCCTGGAGAATAATACAGGACTTGTGTAGGCTTCAGATCTCTTGAACAATCTATGATTATGGGCTTCATAATAATCTATGCACTGTGTGTCTGTCTAATGATAGAGTACATTTGGAATGAAGATTATATGTAATTTTTGTTGCAGTTATTCTAAATTCTCTCCTAAATTTAGGATATCAGGAATGATCAGAGAGGAAGACCACACTCAGTTTTCAGAGGAACCAGTCCAGGTTCACATTGGTGGAAAAAAGTAATGCCAACAAAAAAAGGGAACATTTCACAGCTCGTTTTGTCTTGAAGTTAGAATGTTCCTTGTCCATTTGTCTCTCTATGGCTACTATTTATATTTACATAAGAGGACAGTTCAATCATTCAGTTCCACAACAAAGGTATCCTCAAAGGTGTTGATTTATAAAATGGTGTCATGCTGCATCTTAGGTAATTAGGTGATTTCCTCCTC
>JAVSBS010015312.1:28292-56231 GCA_033124195.1 Coracias cyanogaster | reverse complement strand
GAGAGATGCTAGGACAAAGGTTGGACTTGATGACCCTGGAGGTCCTTTCCAACCATAATGATTCTGTGATTCTGTAACACATTTATGGAATTCCCTGAGAGCTTTATGGGCCTGTGAGGAATACAGAACTAGATGCTAAATCTCCTTTGAGATGTGGCTGGTTTCATCAACTTAAATAAATGATCATTACCCTTACTGAGCAACTTCTTCTAAACAATCTGAGCATTTTGCTTAAGCACAAAACTGCCATTAAATGCTGATGCTGTTCCCCTTCTTTCATGCCCTAGAAGGATCATCTGAGGGTATTTTTTCTCTCTTTCTTGTCTAGTAACTTGTGAATCATTAACTGACACTCCAGAGCATAGCTGTGGAAATAACTGTGGTTCAGAGCTGCCAATAATGGCCCACTAAAGTTCCTCCCCAGCACATGGCATAACCCACCCCCAACAAACATTAAAAATTCCCTTCTGATGTTGTCTAACATTGCCAACCTGCTTGGGCTTAAAAAGCACAACAACGAGGTTGCTTTCCAGATTTTCATAGGCCAAATGGGAGGTGCTTTTTGGTGAAGCTTTTCCCTGAGGGAAAGAAGAGCAGACGAGTTATCTTGAGCTGCTCAGTCGATGTTTGGATGATCCCACTCCAGGGAAACATACACAAGTGTCAAAGTCAAGCTGCAGCTAGTGGAGGTTTCTGTACTCAGCAACTAAGCAGTAGGAAAGTTCAAGAGAAAAAACAGAGTATCATAAAGATAGCCTTTGAGAGCACACAACATCCAGCAAATGCTATTATGCAGGAGCCTGCATATGCCAAGAAACAAGCAGTATGAATGCAAAAAGTGAGTGTTTTAAATCTTAGTAGAATACCTCCATAAATATAGCCACTTGAGGAATCTGTTTCTTCAGAAAATACCTTTTGTGCTGCTGGGATATTTGGGGGATTCTATTTTCAATACCTGTGTTCTGGATCTAGTGGAGCAATGCTTTTATCACGACTATAAAATGGTTACGAGCCAATTCCTCATATAAAACAGTCAGTAACAGTGGGGTTTTTTTATGACAAACATGATGTCAGACAAAGGGCATCAGGACTTAGTCTTTGTACTACAATACAAAATAACAATACATAAACACCTTTGTGAAGCAGCTTGAAACCCCATGTTTTCTATTAAAAAGTCATGTTCAATCTTCACTGTTGATAGAACAGAATAGCTAACACAGAGAACATTGTATATCAGAAAGGTCAATAGTTATTATGAGCTACAAATATATTTTTTTCCATCCTTCAGGCTGTTTAGCGCATATCACAGCATGAGCAGCTGTCTTCTTTAATGCTTTTAAAATTAGAATCCCAAAGAAGAAGAAAAAATTACATTTGCAATGATTGCTCTTTGCTTTTGTAAGTTTACTTTAATACACTATTTTATATACATGAATCTTCCATGCAGCCTAACCAAGGGGCAGTAACTGGTTGCTAGTATCTACTGGATTGCTATATCGATGTGTATAGAATCCTTCCAAAAATCTCCTTGCACAAATTGTATAACCTTGCTGAATAACCTTTCTGGAAAAGTATGTAGCTACTGGATGTATATTTAAGCCAAACAAGAGTACATGGGCAAACAGACTGATCATTACTAATGGCGAACGCTTACTGGTGTAGCAGCAATAAACATAGAGGACCATCTGACCTACCACTTTCCGTTCACACATAGAAAATGGAAAAAAAGGGTGGTAAGATTGTGCCATCATTTGACCTGTCATTTTTTTTTAAACACAGCAAGTATCTGGGTTCACCTTTGCTAACAGTGACCAACTGAAAACTGCAAAGAGGTTTCCATTCTGCTCTGGGGATTTCAGTCATATGGGCTCTACTAAATTGTTTCCTTTTCCGAGTTTGAACCTTATTGGATGTGTATCGGTGTGTCAAATGCAAACTGGTATTTTATAAATACTTTGAAGTATGGAAGGCAAGAAACAATTTTCTTTATAAAACAACTTTTTAGCTAATTTAGAATGGTTCCATAATAAAAAAAATTGAGTCAGAGTTAAAAGCCACATGTTGTCAAGGGAAAATGAATATAATTGGCAAGAAGAATATTTTCCCCATAGGGTTTAATGTTTGGCTTACAGAAAACTTCATTACTGGGCACTGGCAATAGGTATGACACTACGCAGACTCTTTAGGGGATAAAGGGAATTGCTGCAGGTTTTGAAGTACGTGTAGAAGTCCTGGTCTAACGTACTTTAGGAACTACTTTCTCCAGCTGCATGGCTTCATAGTTCAGAAGACAGTCAAGCAACACTTTTAAAATGTCAGAGAACATGTAATTTCATATACTCAGACAGGCTTACCCATGTCAAAAACCAGTGTGACTGACACTTATTTTTAAAGAAAAAGAATAATGGAAAAAAAAAAAAGCAAATATAGTCCTATCCCTTGCCCCAAACAAGTAACACTTAAAAATATCCTGTTAATAGAAGTATTACTTAAACACAAAAATACTTCTGTCCTCAGCACTGTATATCCAAACTTATTTCAGAATGCTATCAATAATTCCATCATCACAAGATTTGCTGTGCAAGCGTTCCCTCTCATCCATCATACAAAAACTCCATGACCTGGTCCATGCTAGGCAGAACCAGGCGGGCTCTTGGTCCTGCTGCTGCTGAGGAACTTGCAAGCACAGCTGGCATGGTAGGTAGCTGATGCTATTGGGATGTACTGCTTGATTAGTAGCACTTCCAGCAGCAGCCTTCACCTCCAACACTCATGTTCCTGGTTGCAGAAGGGGTAAGAAGCCCAACTATCCAGGTTTCTCTATAGCTTTGTCCCTTATTAGTACCACTTCCTTGTTTCTCCTCAGGGTAGCATACTAAACTGAAAAGGGGCAACAATAAGATCCTAAGATACACTGAGAGAGTTCTTATACACCTAAGTTAACATTTATAGCTTGCTTTGCTTATGCGGAGTTTACAAAAAAGCCTAAAATAATGATGAGCACTACATCATTGAAATTCAAAGAGAGTTGAGGACTGGTATCTCCAAAAATGACAGACTTGAGGCTGCTGAAAACAGATATATAACAGTAGTTCCAGTGGGCTGCAGCCATGTGTTATTCTTAGGAAAAAACTAACTGAAATTATTTGGTGAAAACAAATGTCAATTGAACCGGACATCTTACTTTTAATATATTTCCTCCCTTTATTTATTTATATTGCACCGTGGAGTTAAGAAGGTTTTTGACAGAGACAATTAGAATGTGTCATATTACACAGGAAGCAGCATTTTAAAAATCAGCCCATGGTGCAGGTATTTTGGCAGATTCATCACACGGCTTGAATGGTAAACACTTAACAGAAGGCATTCTGGTTTTTTGCATTATTTTAACAATGGGAACAAGGACTCCTTTTTCCCCATAATGCCTCTTCAATTCAAGCTTTAAGCAAAATGAAGCCAAAACCAAGATAATAGGAATAAGATGATCAATAATAACTGCTCTTCTTTTTTTTTGTTAGCCCATTTTTCTATCTCCAGTGCTTGCAAACTGAGTAACTTGGAGATTGATCATTTTAGACACAGGCAGAACATGGTGTGATTGGTGAAATTTCCATAGTAGAGTATTTCTCGAGTTTTTCTGAGTTAAAATTTTTCTGCATTGCATTTTCACAACCCTGGAGCTTGCACTGTTTCTTTTTCCTCCAAGTCTGAAGATCACCCCATGGATTAACAAATGATTGAGGATTCTCTCTTAAAAGACTCTTTAAAAAACTGTCAGAATCAGCCTGAGACAAAGATTTATTATGAACTATTTAAAGGGCTTAATATATGTATCCCCAAAGAGCCCTTGGAGCAAACTAAAAAGGAAGAATGGAATTCTCAAAGAATGGGAAAAATCTCCAATGCCCCACTTTCTTCACACCATGATTACTGTTTACTCAAAGGATAAAATGCCTAACCTGTCACATGAAGTCTTCAGAAGCCGTATTACTGCTCATATACAGTAAAAAGACCAAAACAATGAGCCTCGACAGTAATATGCCTAAGAAAGGCAGCTGTAATTTGCTTTCTAACCTGTTCACTAACACACTAATGTGGATACATCTTGTAGAAAGAGCTGATCTCCTGACCCAGACAGCAATCAAACAACTGCCAGAGTGTTTGCTGTCACACAAGCTGTGACCATTACCTTAATTATACGTTACCTTATAATAAACCTTCCCTAATGAGCAACTCTTCTCCCACCTGTGTGCTAGCTAACCCTTCTGTCCTTGAAAGGTACCACTGCAGATGATATCCATTTGAAATCTGAAAAGCATATTCATATGCATTCCTTCCAATAGATCCAATTATTACGTATCTTAAACAGGTTAGTCGCTCTACTAGAGTGCCAAGACAATATAAAATACAGGCTCATACCGAAGAAAGAGAATTAGAATGAAACCTACCATACTACTGGTAAATTCTAAGCAAAGCTGGATCTGACCTTTGACTCTGTATGTGCATGTATAAATATATCCATCTTTATATATTCTTTTGTGTTTATGGAAGTATATAAAATACGTCTAACATTGACATTTTTCATTTTGTGCCTAAAACCAGGAATTGTACCTGTGTTCATGGTTTACACAAATGCCTGCCTCTCTGATACTAAGTTCCAGCAGGCTACATTTTTTCTTCTCTTCTAGTTTTTCTCTCTTTTTACAGCATTTAATTTTCTTATATTTTCTGATATTTAGGACATTTTCATTCAGATTACAATTTATCGGACACCATATACTTATGAACAAATAAAAAACAACTTCCCTCTTCACTGAAGTTATCTGTGTTCTACCTCAGACGCAGCACTGGGAAAGAGGGAAAGAGTGAGGCATAGGAACCTGTTTTGGCCTCTTTGGGTTATTTGCCTCTCTTCTTATGCAGCAGTTTCAATATTTTCCTATCTGCTATATGCTTTACTTGAATAGTGAGTGTTGGTGTAGAAAGACTTAAAGATACAGCTATTACACCAAAAGAAGATGGGGAAAAGCATGCGAGAGACGTAAATAGCAGTTAGAGCACACACTTGAACAACAGAGCAATAGTGAAATTTCACTCTAACAAGTCTAAGGTGTAGCACACTTCCAAAGAAACTACTCCTGTATATTAAGGAGTTTTAAATAACTAGGCAATAAAGGGAAATGGAAATATCTCAGTGAAAACATCTGCCCTATATGGAGATGGTTATGACTAAAAAGTTATAAGAAGGAATCTAAAAATTAATAAAATAACAAAGAAAATATTACTATGCCATCATGTAAATTTATAGTCCAAGCTTTACACTGAGTATTGTGTTCAGTTCTGGTCATCTGCTATTAAAAAAGACAAGGGAAACAGAAAAACTCTAGTAGAAGGACATCTGAAGAGAGATTTCACTTTGAGAGATGACAAATAAGAAGTGATTTGGCAAAAAGCTCATAGAACAATGAATGATGCACAGAAGATAATGTAAGAACCAAGAGATTCCCAATAAACTGAAGAGAAAACACATTTTGGGCTGATAAAGACAAAATAATAATAATAAAATTTTTTTCCCCCACAACATGTAATCTATGCAATTCTCAATCAATACACATATAAAAAGAACTTCAAAAGAAGGACTAAATATCTGAGGCTAACAAGAATAACCATTTTACACTATGTATAATAAAATTTACATGACATATCAAGTGTCATGCTTCCATTTACGTGGTACAGTTACCATTCTGTGGATTTTACATGTGGCTGGGAAATATTTAGTACCAGCTACCCTAAAAGATGAGCTAGTGGGCTAGATTGACAATGTACGCTCCTATATGATATGAATTCCTGTGCTCCTAAGAAATTCCTCTTCCATATAAAGATCTGCAGCTGAAGATGCTTCCTTATTTACTCATCCACCACCAGTTTAAAATTCTCCAGTGGTTTCTAAGTATTCTGTAGCACAGAAAAAAAATGGAGCCTCTTCAGAATGAATATACACCTCCTTGACCTTCCCCTTCCTTCCTTTGCTGGCTTTGAATTGAATCATTCTGATGCACTTTCTCTAGAAGTTAAAAGCAGCAGCATAAAGCTGATTTGTATTAAGGTAACAGTAAATTCTGGAACTAAGGAGATCTGTGGTGAACCTCTTGTCAGCGGTTCTCTTCTCTGAGCATTGAAAAATTCGAGTACTTCCAGCTGAAGTCGTTGCAGGTCCTTGAATGGACTTCACATTAAGCGCAACATCTCTTCATAACTGAGAAGTTCCATCCTCCAGCTGGCCTAAGATGTCTGCCTTTGCTGCATACATTTTGTATATTCAAAATGCTCTCTATGTTTTCCCCATTCTACTATTAACATGACAGAAATCAGCTTGCAAAGCTGCTTGTTCATGAAGACTCTATGCTGAAGTCCATACAGCTAATCTGTAACCTATTACATAGGTTGTATAAGAATGAAGGCTTTACAGAGAATAATAATCACACTGTTTTCAAGGAAGTTAGAAGAGATGTAGCATATCACATATTACAATCACAGAGTTTTGCTGTCAGATTATATTCTGTATATTAAAAATATTTCTATAATATTAATTTAATCTTGGTATATTTTTAATGGACAGTTATAACTTAATCAGGGAAGACTATAAATCTTATATGCAAATATATTCTACAATGTCTGTCTCACTACAAAAAATACAAATTGTAACAGTGAAATGAATATGTTTTAATGAAATATTGCACAAGGAAGTTCTTATATACTACAAAATATGACTTGCAATGTGAAATTACTTTTGAAAGCCAAAAGTGATATAAGACCAACAGTGATCCACATTCTCTTTATACTCTCTTACTGGCTTAGTCACAACGTAGCTCATTATACGGTTTGCTGCTCTATGGAAAAGAAGTTTCCTATGTCAAGACATTGAATTACAGAATGACATTGATTAACTGATGTTTATATCACAAACCAAAAGAAAACCCATATCTCTAAAATGCTTTTCTTAAAAAAAAATTTGTATTTTCTTGTTTAAACTCCTCAAATTCTTCTAGAAAATCCCAATACAGTGCAAATAGTGATTTCATATAAAAGATGTTAGTAGCTGCTTAATATAATCAGGTGTTAGAATAATGATAATGATTACCTCATCATATTGGTAATTTTTGCATTCTGTTAGCAAATTTTGCTTTTGCTAACATGATGCAAAAGTTGTTAATGTAATGAGTCTCATTGTATTAGCAACTTTCTATCACATTAACAAAGATTAAATTTGTTAATGTAATATGACAGTCACTAACATAAGATTAGTGCAAACAGGGACCAAAATCTCTGCAGACCTCCTAAAGGTAATGCTGAACATGTAAGCGGTACTCATTTGTTTTTCCTTTGTTAGCTATACTTTGAGTGCTGTAAGTGTCCCATCCATCTACACTCACTGAATGTTCTCCAGGAAGGTCCGCTTTATTGAACATGAATGGAGCCATGAGACAATGATTAACTTTTGATGCAGGATTGTGAACCATAAAGTTTTCTTGTTAGAAGATAAGTGATTCACGCAAATGGATCAGCTGATATTCATAAAACATAGAAATGTGTGTTCATAAAAACTGACATCAGTAATACTGCTGATCAATTTATATAGGACACTCCATGACGAACATACAGAGTTCTACACAAGTATCAGACAAATACAGCAAAGACCCCTGGACAACATTGTTTGTGGGGAATCTCTCAAAAGAGATTTCACAAATTAAGAAGTTTATGGCATAAATTCCACAACATTTATAAACGACAAAAAGCAGACCTCAGCCTGAATACTATGATGGTCTGTCCATGCTTGTATACTGCAGTATCAAAATGGCTGCACAGCCCCCTCCTCACCTGCACAAGTGACTTGGGAATTAAGATATGCTTTGCACGCATATATCAGGGAGCATTAAGAGGCTTTAGCCATTTCAATGCTTTCTGACTCCTGCTGCAGCACTGGCACCATTCACACTTCTGGGGTAAAGCCTCTACATGCTTTCAGCTCCCTGTCCCAGACTTCAAATACGAGGAGCCAAAGAGAAAATGCAGCACTTTATGAGAACAGAAGTATAGGTCCTTCTTCTCAGAGGAAGCCTAACCTTGCCTAAATAGTTTGACTTTAATGAGCAGCTGAGTCATGTGCAAAATTAAAGAAGAGTTGTGATGGACTGTTATTACAAGGGAGCTTTAGAAGTGGAGCTTGCTCTCACCTTCCATTATGAGTCTTAGTCAAGCCACACACCAAGTCCTATAGTCTGGGAAGTATTATACTTCTTATGTCCTGTCTCAGAACAACCTACAAAATAAAAGTTCTCCTTCCTGAAGTCTGCATGCCTCCAGTGATGGGATCTAACACTACAACATGCAGGTGCCTGAATGCAAATTCTGGTTTGACAAAAGTGAAATTGAAATGCAACGGTTCATCAACACAACAACTATTTACAGTAGCAAGCAATTAAACACCACTAAAATGTGATGCAGAGAAAGAACAGCTGCTCGTCTACAGTCTGGGATGGAAAACCATGGTATCAAAAAGACAGTACACATAGATTTTCAATGAATAACCTCAGCACAGCCTCATGCAAAGAATGGAAAACATTTTGTATATGCTGTCTGTCTTCCTTTCAGGAAAATCACCAGTAAATCCAGACCACACAACATAGTCGCTGAAAGAAAAGGGAAAAGGTAAAACAAAGCAGGGTTCCTGTGGAACAAGCTGCTGAGTAAACCAAGAACCCAGTAAGTAAACTTAGAACTGCACAGATAAATAAGACATGCTACAAGTTTTTATTTGCTTTATGCTTGATCTGCTTTTATAACCAATGAATCATTTCTGTGACCAAGAGAGTTAAAAAGTTAGAATTAGCACATAAGAATCACCTGAGCTCTGAAGTCCTAGATACAGTGGCACAGCTGCAGGTACCATCATCAGGTCTGTAAGTAAATGAATGCACTGAAGAGGGAGCTAGATATTTAATAAGGCTCATCTGAGTATGAAGGGCCTTTTGACACCAGAAGAACTTAAAACTGGATTCATGGCTCTATGTTAATATGTAATTTTCTTTTACTATAAACAGCAGGCTGAACTGGAGAAAAATCTAGTTTTGTGACAAACTGTATTTCAGTTCATAGTACTAAAATATAAAAAGGAACATTCATGAGTTTTACATTTCTTTTCCTTCTGGGATTTGCTTTATGTGAACAACTGTTTAATTAGAATACCATTTCTAGAAGACCAAGTGTGTAAGTGAAGCCCTAACCACTTATTGTTATGAACAGCATGTGGCTTCTTTTTCTTTGCTAGATCAGTATTTCTGGAGCTGATTTGTAACTGAATTCTAATACGGCAAATTGTAGTCTGCTGATCTAAATTTCACTGGCACAGTTGTTTGGTTTTTTTTTCCTTCCCTTTCATTCAGGAATCCTATTCTGCCTTGCCCAGTTTTATTTGACTCTGACAGTTCACAGTTGGAACAGTTCAGAGGAATATACAACTTCCTTAGTTCACCTCACTTAACAATAGTAGGACCTGATCCTGCAAGTCAGCTTTAAAATTGCAATTGGAAGCTGTCATGGAAATCATGTGAGAGATGAACTGGTTCTCTCCATTTCTGAAAATTAGGTCACTTATTTAGGACATTAAAAAGAACTTAAGAGTTACGACTTGAGGCACACATTATATTTTTTTGACAGCGTAGTCCCCTCACTTAATGCATAGAAATAGATTCATAATAATGTAATTCTAATAAGCCAATCTATCTTAAAAGGTTCCTTTACAGACATTTCATTATACAACTCTATATGTTTACA
Organism: Coracias cyanogaster; assembly: GCA_033124195.1. NCBI lineage: Eukaryota > Metazoa > Chordata > Aves > Coraciiformes > Coraciidae > Coracias > Coracias cyanogaster. The sequence goes on along the minus strand of JAVSBS010015312.1, from coordinate 46,397 downwards.
TTGAACTGTATGAATGATGATGGCCTTTTTTTCACAAAGCCTTCATAAGGCCAAAGATCTTTGGATTGAGTGCAAAAAAGCTCAGGTCATGCAAGGATAGCACCATGAAGCAACAAAAGCCAAAACCAGGGCAGAAACATTAATGACATGCAGCATGGCAACAGGGGCAGGTGTTTGAGAAATATATTGTATTCTCCTAAGGCACCAAGGCAAAGGGGGACAAGTGACATGAGGAGCAAGAGAAAGAAAGTAATTTGCTGATTTTTTTTCCCCCCGTGTGCTTTGTACTCCTTAACTGCTGAAAGCACTGTGCACAACTTTACCCTGCCATTTTCAGTCGAAGTTTAGCCTATTTGTGTAATTTCCCAGTCCCACTGACAACCTTCATGCATATCCGTGGATTAGTAGAGGATGGCACAGAAGAGATGCTCAGGTCCTTCTGTTGCAGTGCCACATATTGCCTCACACTTGAGCCACTGGAGAATCTGTCATGGACAGTATTACCAGGACTGATGTCATCTGCAGGCCAGCCACTAGAAGTCAGCAGTCACATACACTCTTTACAAAGAGCTCATGCAAAAAAAAAGCCTATGGAAAAAGCATCTTGCTAACCACAATCTATATGCAGATTCCTCAGGCCTGTTAGCACACCTCAGAGTGCCAGGAGCTGCACAAACACACACCCCTCTATGCTTGTGTAAGGCATGTATTCCCAAGAGTTTGTACCTAACAACTTCACAGCAGCATATAGAGGCATGGATAGTTTTTTTTATGCAGGCAACAGACCTACCATTTAAGCAGCTTTCCTGTGGAAGAAGAGAAGGGAAGTACGGTTTGGGAGGAGGAAGGAATGAATGGTGCATGGCCCTGAGTGATAAGAAGAGGACCAAGCCTATGAAGGAGTTACCATAAAGGCTGTTGGGGTTGGATACTTCTGAATAAAAGGCAGTGTTACCATCCTGTCCTTAGACAACAGCCAACAATTATTATTTTTACTGCCATGTGCTGTATTACATTGTCTGATAGAGTACAAGAATTGGGCAGATGACTTGATTTCTGCCCTTGTCAGATTATTTTGCTTATTTTCTAATGAAAATGTAAGACAAGCTTTGCAAAAATATTTTTTGTGGATTTTCTTCTCTGTGTCTATTCCCTTCCTATTGCTACATCTAATCTATTTATCTATGGCTCAATTATTGATTTATGTCCACAAGGATGCTAGACACATATCCTGTAAATGATATCAGCTTACTTTTGTTACATTATATATAGTGAACAGATACTCTGAATTGTATCTGTGCATAAAAGCATCACAAATTGTTATTAACTATGCCCTAAGGAACACATATTCCACTGTTGAACTTTCCAGAAAAGGCAAAGTATAATAACTCTTCTCTTCACTGAACAATTTTTTCCTTTGTTATGGGACAGCTGATGAACATGATATTGCTTTTACTATGCAGTCCTGAAAGTGCCAGTTCAGGGAAAACATATTTCTCAGTACTTAAAATAAAAATACTAAAAAGTTACAATAGCTTGCATGGAAGCTCCATGTATGTCCGCTTAACAAAAATAGCCTTTGAACTGCAAAGGCATTTGGTGATGATTTGGTTCACTGAAAAAATAATTGCAAAATGTTATTCATCTATTTCTTTTCCTGTCCATGTGTTTATCTATCATTTTGCAGTTTTCAGCAGAGCAGATGTGCTATGACAGAAACAGCAGCTACAGTATTTGCTTCACATATAGAAATAACAAGCAAATGTGACTCATATCCTGGATTACATTAAACAAAATGGAAGAGTGACAAAAAAAATCTGTTAGTCTAACAACAGATTTTAATTGCAAACCAAATTGAAATTCATTTGTTTAAAAAAGTGTTTTGAAATGTTAACTCACAGATTTATACTGTGGTATTTGCCAAAAACGTTAATGTTCTGAGGTGTTTCTAATGAGGTCACTAGAGCTTTGTCACTGCATCTTGGGGGCAAGAGTCCATCTTGGTCCTTTATTTGGTTCACCTTGGATAAATTATGCATTTTATGTACAGCACACAAGCATTAAGCTTTAACTTATCTTTAAAAAAAAAAAAATCTTTAGGGCTGCAAATGATTAAATGCAATTAAGGATTTATCCATAAAAGATTTAATCAATAATTATCGTTCAATGATCAGCTGCAGAGACCTGTGCTTGAAATATGAGCTGTTTGTCAAAGGGCAAACTGAAATGTCTTTTACTTTAACACAAGCAGGTCCTCTGCTCTTGACCTATTAAAACTTTGTTTGCTATTATACTTGCTGGTGAACGAGTGATGCGAAAAGGTGTTGAGGAAATGAGCCAGCATGTTCCCCAGGTGATATAAATGCTTTATCAAACTGATCCCTGCCTTGTTATGTAAACTATACCAGGTACCGTTCGTTTTAAACAGAGAGATAAACAGATCTAATATGCTTCAGGGCATCATGCTTTATGCATGAACTGCTTTTTATTTTTATATTAAAGATTTTCTTGACACAATCCTTTGCAATGAAGGAAAGCTCCGATATAATGTCTTAACTACAACCACTGCAGCACCTGCAAGTTCAAAGTACTGAGACTGATATTCCCTGATCAGATAGTCCCATGCTAACCTATTTAATTAATTCTTAATAAACAATTAATTTTTTAGTGAAATACCTCTTGTAATGAGAAACTGTCTCTCAAAAGATAAATGAAGTAATCCTCTGAGATGGAATTTATAAAAAAATAACTTGGTCTATCCATCTATTTACAATATTTAGCTACCTACTCTTTGCTTTTAGTTGTCTGATCTATCACTTGTTTTCTTATTTTAATAAATAAGACAGTTTTCAATCTGAAGTGATACCAGATAGAATGTTTTTAACCTTCCCAGGAGTAATATCCAGTTTCTTTTTATAGCAATGGGATTAAAATCTACCCCTAGTTTTCATGTGAGCAAATGCAGGGTATCACCAAAGATTTCAGTATAGTTACTTACAATTTATATCCATAAACAAGACTAGAATTTAGTCAGCTGTCTTAAATTTGGGACATACAAGGTGAAAGTGAAAACCTTTATGTTCTCATTTCAAACAACGGACCTAAAGAGTATTACAATTACAAGGATCCACTTTGAGAATTGTGCACACCTTTAGCCTAAGATATTATAAAAAAATTACATGTTCTTGGTTTAATATTCAGTGTTATCCTCTGAAATTTCAAGGACAGCTATAGACCTTATTTTCTTAGAACTGCACAAGAAGAAAGAGGAAAAAATTCTAATGTATATTGTCATATGCACGGAAATATTTATTTAACCCAGTTAAAACAAGGTTTTAAATACACTTCCCAATCTCAACATAGTCTTAATTATGGAGTCACTACTCACACCCTTCTTATTTATCTGCTCCTGCAGTTAGATCTGTATGAATGAGTAAATGTGCATGCTAGCACAGGTATACATGTGTGTATGCAAACGGCTTTTGCATATTCTCCTGCTAAGTTTTGGTAGAGTTTCCAATGTCTAATTAAAAATCATCAGACAAAATGGTTTCTAAGCATTATTTGTATTATAGTCAACACAATAAGTGTAATTGCTCTCAGGCTGATAAGAGTAGTAGCTTTAGTTTGCCTTAGTTCTCGTTTTCCAGGCTGAAAAAAAATCATGACTTGATAAAAGCTTTCGTTTTAGCAAACATATGCCCAGAGAGAGCACAAATAGCATGGTTTTAATGCTGAAGGTATCAGATTGACAAGTGGAAACCGGAAAATCTAACACTCTTCACTAAAAGTCTGGTTTGTTTGTATTCATAATGTAACATTTACTTCAGGACATGTTTTCTGGAGACATGATGCCTGCCTTCCCCTTATTCCATGCACAACTCAAAAAAGAAAAACTAATGAAATTTAACTATCCATAAGTCTTTGTTGTGGATGGACTGAATTATAACTTTTTAATTTAGTCAAGTAAAGAATTATTACAGTAGGACTCTAGGGCAGGAATGTGTTAATAAAATCATACTCTCTGCCTTTTCATTTAAAATAATCCCCTTGAGCTGATTAAATGAAATATCACTTGTTTAATAACTGACAGAACATTATTTTTAAGCAGAAATGTTTTGCATATCTTCCTATCCTGTTTTTAATTCCAGGCACAAAGTAGTGAAAGCACTGACATCACACAAAAGGAGTAGAGTTTAGCACTTGGATATAGTTTGTCCTGTCATAGTGGCATCTATAATTTAGTGTGAAGCAGTGAGGTAGACAGAGCATTATCATTAGAAATCATCCTGAACAGGGATATAAAACACAGTCGCAATAACACTTGTCAGGAAGGTGACTGCAGTCAAAACTAATATCCAAGAGTTTCAAGATAAATGCTGACACTGCAGCCATCTTACAAAGACTATTATTGCTCAAAAAAACCTCCAAAAAAACAAAACCAAACTGTGAACCTTCCCCAGAGTGAACAAGTTAGTGTGAAGTTTGTATCCAGGGCGGCATAAACTTCATGAGATTTACAGTAAGTAAAGCCCTTCTTTACCTGAATAAGGTACTTTATGTTGCTACAGAGAAGGAATCAGATAGTCTGCCTGGCTTAATGACTTCTAGCTACTCTAAATTCCTCCCTCCACCCTCTTCATATTATCTGGGGTGTATGAGTGCAATCCTTAGGACAGACGATTAACCGCTGCTTCCAGATTCAATCCCTCTCCGTGCTGCCCGCTTCCCCAACCTGTAGTCCTCAAACAACACTTGATTTACCTAGTCTTTATATTTAGACTCATCTCTGGCTCGGAATGCAGCTGTGATTTTACAGCCTTTTACCACTGATTTTGCAAACTGCAAAGCCACAGGGAAACTCCCAAATCAAAATGAGTCTTGAAACTTGGATGTAAGTATAGTAACTCCATTGTGTTTGTTTATTTAGCTCAGATAATGCATATCTCAACACAAAGATAAACAAATGCACAAGAATTCTGCCTCTTTGATACACTGATTCAGAGATCAATGTCTTTGCAGATGTACTGCAGGACAAGATGCAGGTGCTGTGTACAAGGTACTTCTGCTATAGGCAACCTGTTCTGATCAGAGAAACAGAACAGACACAATGGCTTGAGGGTCTGTACAGCCTAGTATCCCACACTAGATGGAATTCCAACAGTGGCCATCACTGTTGAGACATGGGAGAAAAGTGAGAAATGCCTGCTACAATCTCTAGGTTCTGTTTCAGGGCCCAGACATTTTCAGTGCATACTCTGAGTCTGATGCTGTTTATTTACTAACCACCATTTGCCAAGGTCTACTCCCATTTGCCTGAAGAAGGCAAGGAGGAGGTTCTTCAGAGAAGACATAAGTGTAACAAGAAATGACCAACTTGCAGAAGCTCATGAGCTCTATCATACAGTATTATGTGGTTTCTATAGAAACTCAACCATAATCAGAATGAGACTTACCTTGTGTTGGTCTAAACAAATGTTACATTTAATGAAAAATAAAGGAGAGTAGAAGAATCCTTGTTACTAAAGGACTTGAGAGGACTAGCTTGTTTCATAATCTCTCTCTGATTATAGGTAACAATAAATGTCTTTGGAAAAAGTGCCAGAAGACCTGTTGTGCACCATTAGATAACAATGTGCAATAGCACACCCTTCTTACTTAAATCACCAATTATTATCTAAGTTGACTTGAACCACAATACACTACTCTATAAAATAGTTTAACTGAAATTAGAAGAGAATGCTGTCACCATATATAAATGCTCACATATTTAAGAAGTCTGCTCTGCTCTTCACTGCAGGAATAGCTAGTGGCAATGAGTTCCACCTGCCCACAGTGCTCCACAAATGTGATTCCTTTTACCTGTTCCACCGATCTTCCATATAAGTTTTACTGAATGCTTTTGTGTCCTTGTAAAAAGATACCTAGGGTACTATGAGGTAAACTATTTTAGTCTTTTATGTCTTTCCTCAGAAATAAATATTCCTATACCTCCAGTCATTTTTGCAATTCTAGTCCAAAGCCATTTCATACCTGTTATGTCACGTGTCTGTGTTAATAGAAATAGCACATATAAACTCACTTCATTTTTAAAGATAATTTTAGTACTGTTTTCCAAAACATTTTTGTAGATCAGAAAAGTATCTCTCTCCTAGGTAGTCATTGTTACCCTGCAGCTTTCTGGATGCCATTTTACTGGAACACTGCATATTTTTTTGCAGCTTGGCCATTTCACTTTTCCTTCGTAATTTTTCTTTTGTCATTTACCATCTAGACCTGCTGATCCGCTGCTCCCAAATGTATTAGTTTGTTTGGATATCTTATTTTTTGAAATCTCAGGTTCTGATTGCAGTTGTTTTGATCTCAGTGAACAACTATGAAACCTCAGTGTCATTTGTGGTTTAGACTAATGGAAAGAACATACACTAAGCTGACTTTATGCAACTTCAGTAGTTTGAGTAGTTCATTTGTATCTACCAACCAATAGACTTTTCTGTTATTTTTTTTGCATGCAACCCAAATTACTTTTCAGTCTTGCCCTTAGTTCTCCAAATTACCACGTTGCATTTAACTGTCTGTACTTAACATATTCCTTTTGTCTTTACTGTGATGGACTCACAGTTTTTCTGAGATTTTCACAATAATCTCAGGAACTTCAGCATTTAGAGAGTCATTACTACTCTTAGAAAGTTCACATATTATGCCATCATTCAGGTGTCATTACTTAAATGATTTTCATGATGAATTTATGGATTACAGTTTCCCAATACTGCCTAATGAATCTATGGATTACAACTTCCCCGTATGGGCTATATTCCGCTCTTTTCTTTATTCAAAATATCCCAGCTCACTTGGTATTAGCAATGATAGTCAATGGTAGTTTGTGATGCAAATACTTCTACCTACACCATGATATTGAACACAATTAATTGAGAGGCTCATCTATAACTATTTTTGAACCAACTCCTTTATATATATATATGATATATAGTATGAAAGATTAAAGGTAGAAAACAGATCCACTGCTTCTGTGTGCCAAGAAACACAAAAGTCTCAAGTATCAAGAAGCATTCTTTGAAAACCTGCCAAGGTGTGAAATTTCTGGGTAGTCAAATGTGAGCTCCATTATTCTTTAACTGGATTAGTTGACTCTTATCTCCCTCAATACTGCTCTCTCATTAGCCTTTTCCTGGCCAAAGTATCTGAATATCAACCACTTGCATCCCTGCATGCTTAAGGATTGGGAGTTCTACACATGTAGAAATCTCTACATATGTGTAGAAGAAATAATTTGAATTCTTCATTCTGACTTCAAATTATCCAATAAAGATGACATGATGAGTAAGATATAACATTATCCACTGCTTCCAACCGTTAGTATCTTCTTTCAACAATGCCTTGTTCCATAAAATCTAAAATAAACATAATGTACTTTTGAAATTATGCAGCTCAGAGCACAAACAATAAAGTGTGTAAAATCTTTTTTGGAATGTTAGCCAGTCAAACACGAAGACTTAATAAGCATAAGATGTCAAAACCTGACTGTTTTATTTGCAGCACACATATTGTGTGTTGTAAGAACTATTACTTAAGATGGAAGAAAGACATTCACATGCAGATATTGGCAGGGGAAATTTCCTCTTCCAATTACATAACATTTAAATACTTTTTTTTCCTTATGTGGAGGTACCAACCTGCTTGCAGATTGTACATGCAAGAATAACTTCTGAGTTTGTTTCTGAGAAGGCTCACAGTTCAAAAGCAGGATATGTTATATCTATCTAAAATGGAAGCTATGAAGCAAACATATACTGAATTTCTCTGCTAGCAAAAAGGAGTCTAGATTTACAGTAAATTTACTTTACTTCATAGCTTGAAAACTGCATTAAATAAAAAAATTAAGTTAGATGGAGAGGAATAAATTTAATCAAAACACTGTTAGATAAAATAACTTGGATTTAGGAGTCTGCAGCAGCTACTGCCAATACAAAGCTGTTGTTATTTACCAAAGCTAACAGCCTTCATTGTTTAAAAATCCAAAGGTAAAAAGCCAACAAAACATTGCCAAATTATCTACAGTATTTAATGTAGCAGCCTATTTTTTTTCAATGAATTTATTGAATGGATTGCTTATAGTTGTATTTCACATAGGACATGTTAGAACAGACGTATTTCAAACTATGTTCTTACTGTATACGGAAACATTGAAAAGAAGAAAAATTTATCATGGATATGTACCAAGAAAAGGTAATGATAAAGGAAGTGCTCACACCCACTGTAACTGTATAACATGGTGCATAATACTTGGAACAACTTCATTACAGAAGTTGGAGATCTGCATTGTTTATAATGGGAGCATGATCTGGCTTATCAGATTCAATAGGATTGGGATTTTTGACCAAGAATTGCTATTGCAAAATATCTGCAAAGATCATAGAGTGGAAGGAGTATTCATCTGGGCATTAAAATTGATAATTGTAAAGATATGAATATATAGAATCAAAGATGCTAAAGTTACTCTCTACTTATCCTAAGATTATCACTGTTTAAAAAAATCACATTCCAGATCAATTTGATCTGTTTCCTGTAGTGTATAGAAGAATAACAGCATAGCACTTTAGGTGACTTTACAAATATTAAGAGAGAGTTGTGCTAATCAATTCCTTTTATTTGTTCTTTGCTTTGCTTTTATCTTGGATGCAGAAATAGAAAACAAATCATAGTAACTATATCTCTCAGAAGGCAGTATCATTTACTTTCAATAGACTCTGTAACACTGTTTAAACCTTGAAAGCTAATAAACATGGATTTGTAGAATTAAAAATATCGAACAATTGGAGAAATAGCAACTCACAAAATTAAAGTTTTATAGCCCAAAGTAGAAGTTGTGTTCCACAGTTTAAATATTTCATGTCTGACATTTTCAGACTCTACTACAGTGTGAAGTCTCATTTTGATTTTTCAATCCTATACAACTTTTTGAGTTTGGTCTTGAAATCTAGACACTACTAGCTCAGATTCATATTTGTATTAAAAGGATCTCAGATGTCTACCTAGGGATATTTCCTAAATTATTTTTAGTCCACCACATGAAAAAAAAAAATGCAGCTTAGAAAAAATACAGTAGTCCTGTAATGTTCACAGTCTTTGATATGACTAACACAAGCTTCCCGTTTGACATGTATTACAGAAAGCTTGAATTGGAAAATACACAGTGCTGTCATAGCATAAAGTCTGCAGAGGTGGTGGCCTAAAAATAACACCCGCATAGTATCTGGATAGCAACTGTGCCATACAAGTCAACTAATATTTGAGTCATCTTCTCTTCCACAGCTATGGGATGTTGGAAGGTTGTTTTGTGATTATTATTAGAATTCATGCTTTGCATTCATTCTCAAGATAGGAGTCAGTCTTTGCATCTGCAAGCCAAGAAATCAGGTTTTTTTGTCCAATTAAGGTCATGTACATTGCTGGGGTTATCAGAGTAGCAATTAGGAGGACATTTATGACCAGGAGCAGTTTCTATTAAAACACATCAACTGATTAAGCTGTAGCAGTTAATTGCAGAGAAGGAAGTTAACATCTGAAACTTTTAATTTGAGTGAACACATTGTTTTGGTGTTATAGGTGGATTTAACTGCCTAACTTCATAATTAGACCCAGTGATTTTCTTAGCCAAAGCCACAACTGACTCCACACCTTTAAAACCAAGGTGGCTATGCTGATTTATACCAGTGAATCATCAAGGCTATTGTGTATTGTTTTCATTGATATCAAAGGGACTACTTGTCAAATAAGGTGCTGAGTAAATTCAGGTTAATAAAACTCTACATGATGGAAATATATAGCATGTGTTTAAAAAGAAGCACAGATATTACTGGGTGTCTATATGTTGCATCTAGAATCACAGACTGTTAAACATAAGAATATTAGAGTACAAGAATATCAGTCCCATCAGTGAAAATAAAATAAATCCAAGCAGCTTGCCCAGGAAATACTTTCATAAGTAGTTGAGAAACGGTGACTCAAAATCCATGACTATTAACTGTAAGACAGCAATACTGTAGGGAACTCTCCTGCACTGGCAGGGGGATAGATAAGTTGACCTAATGGTTCTTTTCCATTTCTAATTTCTCTGATTCTATTAAGTCTTGGTATTTCAGAAGAATGCAACTGCTTTCCAGGGCCCCTGAGACATGTGGATTTAGGCAATTCCTTCCTGTAAATAACACTGCTTTTCAAACAGTAAAAATACAGGCTAGGAGGGGACATTAAGCCCAGTTTAATAACTTCTAAGATCTGGCACAGCAGAAACTCTTTTTTTTTTTTCCCCCTACACTTTACCTACTGGTGTTTAATTAAGATTGACAAAGCACTAACTCTAAATCAGCAAGGAGATCCTTAGATCCATTTTGTTGTCAAATATACTTTCCCTGCAAATGGCAGGAGTAACACATATCATTTCACAGATAATGTTTTAATATCCTGCATTGAATAAAACTTTTTTTTTAATCAAGTTGCAATGGTAGCACTAAACTACACAAGGGGCTTGGGGGTTGCAGATGGCTGCATTACTCTAAATGTTCAAGCTTGACTGACCCATTTCATCAGCACTGTCAGAGCCTTGCACTGATACATGTTGACAACATTTAATCTTAAAAAATTGAAAGAAATGAATTAATATGCAAATTTCATCAGCTTTGTAATAAAAATGTCCTTGAAAAAAAACAGAGAACATGACCCCCAAGGAATAGTGTGAATTATCCCAGCTCAATTCTTTAAGTTAGTCAGAGGTATGTAGGTCCGCAAGGAAATCAGCGCAGATTTGACTTGGAAATAATTATGATGAAGAACAAAACACAAGCAGGTTGAATAAATGTAACAACTTGGGAAAAAGTCTTAGTCCTGTTTGTTATTCACTTTGAATTAACAGGATTAGGTTTGGTTTTTGAAAATAAAGGAACACCACCATGTAATTTTAACACCTAAGTAATGTGAAAACAATTTTTTTCTTGCTATCAATTTTAGTAGGTATTAGAAACAGCTCTTGGAAAAATCAGATTTTTTTCAACACGCTATAGCTTTTGGTACTGAGTAACTTAAGCTGTGATATTACATCTGCTGTGTGCAAGTTGGGTAAATACTGCCATTCCTTCAAAAAGAGAAGACACGTCTGTGTGTAAATCAGGAAGATGAATGGACATTTCCCTGGACATCACCGAGGACCTTGGACAATAGGAAACAACCATCTCTAGAAGGAGCAAAAATTCAGGAGCTTCTTCTCATGAGATAAATGCTTACATAAAGAAAGAAATGAATAGTTTCCATAAGCATATATAGTTTCCATAGCATATATAATTTAGAATCACAAAACAGTTCACTGCTAGGAGCAACCTTTTTATTTAGATTGTCATTATTTGAAGCAGACTTCAATTTTTGAAAGATTTCGTAAGCGTGAATGAATAGGAAACAGCTTTTTCTTACTGCTAGTGATCTGAATTCGCGTGTGTAGGAATCAGATTCTGAACATCCAACATTTACTTCAATGAAGTCAAGTAAAGTTCTGACAACTCAGCATGGCTCTAGACAATATTTAAATGGTCACTTTATAATGATGTACCTGCCAGGCACTTATTTCATACGTCTAGTGCCAGTCACACTAATTCAACCTCTGCCTTTCTTTTTGTTTAGCATGCAGCTATTTTTGAACATAAGGTTTGCAGGAATTAACTCAGTGCTGTACTTAAGACTCCATGAAAAAGAGGTAGTCCAGGTCAACAGCATGTTTTCAAAATCAAAACCCCACTATAAATGAGCAACTTCACATGAAAAGTAAAAATAACTATGGTAATAGCCTGGAAAACTCAACACAATCTTTCAGAGCCACTAAAATAAGCTGTCTGATTTTACAGTTCCATGGAAGACAGACACACTGAGATACAGACAATGATCAACCAAATTAATCTACTCGGTAAGCTTTTGTGGTTTTCTACAAAAGTCTTTTTAAGTTTCTCCTTTCTCTTCTAATCTACAATCAGTAAAATCCTACTTTTATAGTGCCCTTTGCACCTGTATGCATAAAATGAATAACCTTGCAGTTTAATTATGCAGTATCTATCAGTTTCGAAATGATATAAAGTTGCAGATAGAAAAAGAATAAAACCTCCTCAAGAATCCAAAATTAATATATGTCAAACTCAGGCTAAATCTTAATCTTCTTGCAACATTTCTCTAAAATAGATGTTCTTTTATCACCTGGCATATCAAGACCCACTGGAGAAGGAAAAAAAAAAAAAGCATTTGGTTAACATGCTGCGGAACAGCACTTTCTTTTCCACCTCACTTCAGGCTATTCTTGAAAGATCTGAACAGTTGTATAATAATGAAAAATGTGCAATACTTGTGGGGCATTGCTTGTGCACACATACCTCCGCCCATGCATTCATCATTCTGCAGGTATTGTCAGTGAAAGTTTAATTGCATAAACACTCTGTAACTGTCCTGTCATATTTCTTGTCAGTCTGGATTCCCTCTCTGGGCTCACTATCTCACAAAACTATAATTGAATTGCTACCAAATCACAAGAGGGCCCCAAAAAATAAAATCTTTATGAATAGAATTTGTTTCCTATCAGCAGATTTGACAAATCGTGGCAGAGGAAGGGCCTCAGCGATAATTTCTGAGTTTATTCTAAATCCAGTTATTTGCTGTTTGCTCTTATCTGTTCTTTAGAATTTTAAAGCCCCAGTGAGAAAGAATCCCAAAGAGCTCAACAGCAGTATTTTTCCTGGTCCTAAAGAAGCCAGTAGTTAAAAAAAAAAATGAAATAAGATGCTGCATTGGAAATGGCTATGGCTAAGTATTGCTTAAACTAAGGGGAATCTGAATTAATTTTGAAACATAGTGAATATCAGCCACTAAAAGTCTTTCATATCACCTCATACTCGCTTTATTTATTTATTCAGGTCAAATGACAGCTTCTGCAAAATATCTTGCTTTGAATGTGTAACCTATCTCTACGTTATTCATTTTTTCCTGTGTGATGCTTCCCTGTACATTGGATTCTTGAGTAGATAATGAAGGTAATGACCAAATAAACTTAACACAAAGGTGTGACACATACTTTGTGTATGGAACCGGAATGCAAATTAAAATATAACTTATGTTAATATTTTCGGAAAAACCCATCCCATTAGGCTAGAAGTTGCTCATTTTAAGCTGAAGTTTATATTTTCCTGATCTGCATTTTGATTTTATTCTTAGTGAGTCCTAGTGAATGGCAGAAAATTATAACTCTGACAGAAATGTGAAAACGTTGTTCATTCCACTTCAAAATTTTATTAACAGCAGGTGCATTAGGAACATACCCTAATGAATAACTTTTAAATGGGACAGAACTTCAACTGGATTGACAACTGTCTGATTGTTTATGTTTTTTAAATGTGCTTATCAAAATCACATAGGATTGATGGGTGTTTTTAGATGAAGTTATGTTTTTGCAAGAGACTTAATTTAGGACTAAGGTTAAGGCTGAGGATAAATGAGTGCATTAGATGATTAAAGAACATTTGTCTTGTGGGACACTTAAGTCATTTGTTTATGACACTTTCAAAACAAGCTGTAAAATAATTTTTAAAAAGCACAGGTTTTAGACAACCTCTCTCAAACATAAACACTAAACTAAAATTGTTTTTATGCAGAACTACAAAATTATCAGCTTATCAAAAACATGATCCTAGGATATATGGTTTAAGTACAATTGATGAAAATGTTCAAAGTATTTTTTTTTATTTTCCTGATTGAAATCTCTCTGACAATGTTTATTCTTGGCTGAAGTAGAGTGGGGCTGCAGAGTGGGAGAATGAGATTTCTCACCCTTTTGCAAAGAATCTTTCTATTTACTTTGCTTTTTTAAAAAATTTTTCTTTTGGCTTTTTTAATAGTACTATCACTATTCCAATGTTCTTGCTAGGAAGAAAGGTGTTATTATAAGAAAATAGATGCCTCAGGAGAAATATGGTAAGAAACACAAAACTAAAGCCTTTGATCTTTTGTGTGTAGGTCACTGATGAAAATTTGTTTTAGGTAAATGGTTAATTGGTATTATTATTTTGTGGCCTGTTTGGACTGGATTAGGGGACCAACACACTTCCCATGCCAAAAAAGTTCATGAGAATGGATACTAATTGGCACTACTGCAGGTATCCACAGGAAAGCACCTGGAGTCTGGGCAGAGCACGGACTGTGAAGCGCCTTTATACCTCTATAGATTGTCACTGGAGGGCAAGGCTGGAGAACAGCAATGAAACAGCATGGGAAAGACCACACTGCTGCTGCCCATGCTGTACGTGTTCTGTGGATAAACAAACATTTTCATTCCCCAGGGCTGCCTCCATCTGGCATCTATCATCAGAATGAAATTCACTTAAAACAAAAAAAAAAAAAAAAAAAAAAGGAAAAAAGGAAGCTCTATGTCACTGATGATAGCACAACTACATCTTTTCATTCAATGTTCTACAAAACCCTTAAGAGTAATGCACTTTGAGAAACTATAGTTAATGGAATAATTAGTCCTAATCACCTACGCTGGACTGGATTAGTACCATGTCTCAGTCCTGCCACATTATTACCCATTAAGTGTCCAGTCCTGGGAGGGAACAGCCAGCACAGGCACTGCCCGCACAGAAGCATTCCCACAGAGAGATTATGGACCTGTGCAGTAGCCTGATCGTAAAAAGCCTTATCTTTTTGGCTGGTGCAGATGACTATCACCATTACCATTACAAGTGGCACTGTTGAACCCCTGGACTACAACCTCACTGTTCCAAGCACTATATGGACACAGAAAGACAGCTCTCTGATAGCTGACCTGCTGCTGCTGAAAGGGTGACAAATCCAGACTGGAAACATCAGGATTCACCGGCACAGAGGGCTCAGGGACCAAAAAAAGGAGTGGATTTTTTAATTGCCCTGCAGCTAGTTGAGCAATTTACCTCAGTAAAAAATGTAAAATGTAATAAAATCAGAGAAATGCTGTACCTACTTTACCTGGTGATAAACAAATATGGATGATAAAGTGATGATGAATTACGCAACTTATTCAGAGTGGTTGTATACTATTCACAGTGGAAAAGCAAGGAGTATCTGAGACAAACTGCCTGGGAAAAGCCCCAAGAGCTGGAAGCAGAAAGCCTTTCACAGAGAAGCAACACTTTCAGGCTTTTCCCAGTGTGACCATGAGTACAATTGTTCACTAGAGGCGGACATTCCTTTTGGCCAGTTCTGCTGTTTCTGATCTCTGCCCCCCGCAGAGCTGAATCAATACTAAGTAATATCATCCTTTGTATCTCTGCTGTTTTGTGTATATAAAGAAGATAGAATTGTGTAATTTTGACAAGAACAAGGTTTTAGTCTGTAGTATGATGAATTAAACATAACTGACTTACAACAAGCCAAGAGCTTTAAGCAGCCAGGTGTGATCTGCTAGAAATCTCAGACTGCTAAGCATCAGTACTGTTCTAGTCTAATATGCAAAAGAAAGAGCCTATCCAGCTGCAATTATAATATTTGAAAGACAAGTTAATGTCACCATAGATTGGGGAAATAAAGGTTGTTGTGCAATTTTATGTTATATGGGAAAACAAAAAAAAATTTTAAATATAATCACTTCCACTTTCATGACTCAAAATTAAATAGGAGGACCAAACAAAATTCATAGATCACAAAATAATTTTGTGATTTACGGTTCATTTGTAGAGTCCATCAACAAGTTTGTCAAATGAAAATAAAAAAGATTCTCTACAGGTAGGTATAATGAGTAGGTGAATGGTAATTACTTTGGAAAGATACACAATGATACGGAGCAAAATTTAGGAGGAAGAAATCAAAGGAGGTTGGAAATACAAGAAGAGAGGTGGGGGAAACAGCAAATGGGATGTGGTTTTATAACACAAGGATGGAGGAAAAAAGTGAAGGTAATTTAATGCTACATAGGTGACTATGGTGACAGACTAAAATGATTCTTTTGTTTGGGAAAAGGGACAAAAAAAAAAAAGGGGCCTGGAGGTAAGGGACAAAACTGAAGGAGCTGAGAAGGGCACAAAATAAAAACTGTGGAAGATTTCAGGATAAAGTACTTCTGAGGAAAGGATGAAATGACTATTATGGCTGTGTACAAGAACGAACGGAATGTACTATTAATGCACACGTAGACTGAATACCACAAGTGGCTGTATAAAATTATCTCCTGTGAAAAGTTGCAAACACAATCACTGTGACTTTTCCAGACTAAGCTGTATGACTGAGAACAATCCCACGTAAGACTGGAGATATTCAGGAAGGCAAGTTAGTCTTATTTCTCACAACCCTTTAGCTGACATGGGAACACACTCCATTAGTACTGCTGCAGATATGTGATCAATGAAACAAAAGTCTTGACTCAGAGCCCAGACCAAACAGAGCTGAAGAAAGCAGTCGGGGAAATCAATAGAGGCAAGTAGAGATTCTCCGGCCTACATTGCCTATGTCTTTCTCCTTTATTAAGGGAGAGAAGCAGCATAGTAGAAGATTTACACAGTCTCCAATCCTCCAGCCATATTTTTAGTTTCTTCTTGCCTGTTCCCAAAAAATGTACAGGATCACACTAAATACTGCTCTGTCCAGAATGCAACAGGGGTTCTACTGGATGATCTCCCAGTAGTCACAGAAGAGTTAACACGATTTGTACACAAAAATCAACTCTGTTTAAGCATGTGATCATCACAGTACATGGGGATCAGATGAAAGCAAAGGCAGATTTTTCTCCTATTTATACTGATTTGGAATTTTGTAATATATTAAATATAGCTGCCTAATTTTGCAATAAAATAAATATACTCACAATAGTTGATTTCATAACTGACCTGCACATCTTGTATGTTCATTAATACTCGCATATTTATTCACTTATATACATATACTGTACTTAGGCACTTGCATGTGTCTATACTTCTCTATAATGGACCTACTTTATGGCACAGTTGTGGTAGAGATAAATTTCATCTCCAATCCAGCAGATAGCTACTGCAAGTTATCTGATGAATTTATCTTTTTTTACCTTGTATAAACATGGAAAGGAATGGTATGTTTATTTGATATACATTTAAACATGAATTCTACATTTTACTTTCATTTATTAATTACTGACTAAAGATGACAGAGGTTCAAGATTGAAAAAATGGGTTGAAGGAAGAAAGCATGGACTTATTCTAAGAGCTGATTTCTATTTTAGAACAAAACACTACAAGTTAATCCTTCAGAATCAACTATGGCAAAGGAACCTAGAAGAATATAAACTTGGAGCCGAATTTAGCTCTGTGGTAAACAGAGGCATCTGAGCCATGGTTACTATAATTAGGAAAAATCTAGCCTCTTGCAATAGCAGTTACAGACATCCCAGGTTAACAGACAGATGAAAAGACAATGTTCTTAGGAAGAGTCAAATCCAGATATCTCAACCTCACCAGTTAGTGGTCTCAGAATAAATAAAATTTCCCTGCATCTGAATATTTATATTAATATTGTTGCCATTGCTGCTGTATCTTTTATAGCTGACTCATGGATAGAATGAAAGCAAGTTTTAATGTTAGCATGCATATAAGTCACCCTGATATTATCCTAATACATAACGATTTCAAAAATCTCTCCAAGATTAATGATGATCACATAATTTCAGAAAGTCAGCACTATATATGTAGAAATATATTGGCAATAAAACCCAGTCACTGTTGTGCCTTTCCCCAGTTGGGGATCTCTCACTTTTCTTTGATTTCTAAAGGCTTCAGATCAATAACCGGAGTGACATTATTAACAGCTCCCTCAACACCTTGGCCAGCACTAATATTAAATCCATTATACCTTCTGTTTGACATTTGCAGTACAGCTGAAAGTGCTGTAGATACAGTCAAACTGCCTTGGGAATGGGGTTGGATGCAGGGTTAGTGAGATGGTTTCCCTTGACTGACTCTAAATTCATCTCATTGATAGAAAACTTCAGCTATTCAGAAAACTACACTAGGCAGTAAATAATTCACTTGTCAAAGTGGGGGGGGGGGGGGGGGGGGATCA